>VDFB02292527.1:16057915-16079621 GCA_007258455.2 Sequoia sempervirens | reverse complement strand
TTTTACACTTGGTCAAAGGTAAAACTCTCAAATTTGTGGGCATCTAATTTGAACAGAATCAAAATCAGGTGTATATAAAATGGCTTATTACTCTGGGTCACTTAAAAAGCAATTATATCAATTTTCAATTATTTTGTCATATCTGTGAATTGAGGCCAACCATAGATTATGTCAAAACCAAGACAGGAATGCCAATCTTGTGATCTGCTAATCCAATCTGTAACTTTCTTATAAGCTCTCCTGTTTATTTGCCCCATGTATTTTTGTTTTTGTCAAGTTTTATAGACCAGTTGGGCGATTTAAATAAGGACTGGTTGCCACTAATATTTCACTGTATTTTACTTGTTTTGTATAGCTTGTGTGCTTGATACACAGGATGATAATTGCTCGTTAATTTTATCTATTTATTAATAACTTAGAAAGCACTAAGGAGCAAATCAAGCGATAATAGGGATCTTGTTGAAAATACAAATTTTAGACAGTCAAAAGTTCAGCAAGTGTAACATCTAGGCTAAGAATCATTACAAGGTAATATCTTAATTGACAAGCTGGTTCTGCTGTTGTTCAGGGCCTAAAGACTGGAATATACTATTTACGGTCTAGGGCTGCTGCAGATGCAATCAAGTTTACAGTGGACACTACCACTATTAAGGTGCTCATCATTTCGAATTTCAAGATCCTATTTGTTATTGTGGGTGATGGGTTTTTCGGTAGTATTAAGCAATGGTTTTCTTTTGTATAGGAAAAGCCCAAGTCAGCAGACGAAGATGTGGATACAAAAATTGCACAAATGGTATGCTCATTAGAGAACAAGGAAGAATGCATGGCTTGTGGGAGCTAAAGCACTAATGGAGCCCACTTCTATTCGGAAGTGTTTAAGCAAACATGGCTTTCTTGAAGCAATTGGATGACTGTAAATCCTATTGCAAAGGCTTGTGACCTCAACGATAGGCGTGTTGTAAATTTAGTTTTATTTTGGCTAAAATTGTGATCTTCTGAATTGTATCTGAATCTTTTATTAGATCCATAATTAAGTCTAATAATATTGCCAAGCTTATCAGATTATGTAAAATTGGTCCTATAATATTTTTTTGCGTTGTAGTTGCAATGGCATTTTATTAGTTTTTTGCATTAATAATTTTGTATAATATTGTCTCAAATGAGTTAAATTATAATATGCGATTTTGTTTCTTGATAATCTCTTGAATGGTGTTGAGCATGTTTATGTATTTTTTTCACAGGATTTTAAATGGATTATAAATTGTAATTTTGACAGATGATTTGTCACTATGCTCAGAACACTACAAAATACTCGAAAAAAAAATTTAAATAGTTTTGACTTTTGCAGTTTGACCATAAAATCTCTTGTTAAAAATATTAAATATTTTAAACTTTTGCAGATTGATCATAAAATCTCTTATGTAGATAATTCAAGAGGCATGTGATGTCATTACTATAATCTCCTCGTTTAAGGGTTGCAACCATTATCCTATTAGTCACAATGATTGATTTAGGGGCACATTTGTTTTATTGTGTTATTTATTTATTCATTTATTAAAATGTTGCAAATAAAATTATACATAGAAGGCAGGCCTCAGGCTCTCAAAAAATAAAACAAACTATTGCACTACAAATATTCTAAAACATTCTAGAAAAGGATTGAGTCAATAACAGCAGCCCACAGCTCCCAAACAGATTAGAAATTCTATTACAAAAGAGTAGATTTTAACATATATTGTGGCTGTTTAGAACACAACATTTTCTTCATGAAGCTCTAGAATTTGAAATTTAATCTTATCCAAAATGATTATTAATCTTTACAAGTTTTTTGGAAACACTTGCAGTTAAGAACACATAATAATTTTAAAAATGATATGAGAGTAAAACTTCTAACTTTTTTGTTTCTTGGTAAACATTATGATTTGAAAACATTGACAAGAATCTAATTTTCAATATGTTAAGCATAATAGTATGTTTCATAGGAGATAATTAAAAATAATATTCTACTTTTTTTTGGCCCACAAATAGTTTTACAAAATATATTTCATATGTTCATTGTATTGACAAAATGGACATTTAATAAGTTGAAACACCATATATCTTGTCACCTACAAACAATTTGAAGTGAAAGATTTTTCAAGTCAAAATTTGAGCATTAGCTTTAGTTATAATCTTTCAAATTTGAGCACTCAATTTCCTCTTCTTTTCTTGGAACTTGCATTTCCATCTTTGATTCATCTTGGATTTAAGGACAAAGTTGATAGGCGATTCAAATAAATCTTTTTGCAAAAGAAAGCAAACAAATTGATACTTAGATAGTACCTCTAATCTTTGAAAAAATTCAATGTAGAGGAATGCAAAAATTCATAACTAAGTCCATAAGAATCAACGATTTATAAAAAAGATAACCCTCTTGTTTGTTGCTTAAATAAAAACTATTGTCAATGTTTTGTTGGGTAGTCCAGTCTAATGAATTAAAATCCCAAAAGTCTCCAAATTGTTGAATCCCTTATTGAATGAATAATAAGCATGCCTTGGAAAGGGGACAACAATGGGTTGGCCTTGATGTTGTACCATTCTATTCCACAAAATAGATGAAGACCCAAAATTGAAATTGTGTTGCAAGGAAGAAATTTTCTAGTTTAAGTATTTGCAAACATGTTGTCAAACCTTCCATATGGAAATGTAGAGGAAATGAAGCTTTAATATGAAAGAAGAGCCAACAAAATTTTATCCGACCATTTTGACAAATTGCTATTTCTTTTTGATAGTAGCTTGGATAATGCAATGACAAATCAAAATTTTCCATGGCTCTTCTCCAATAACAACTCTAATTATCCATTTACCTAACAAACATACCCTTCGAATTTTGGGATCCAATAGTCCTAATCCACTTTTACCTTTAGGTTGAATACAATGTAATTAGGAAGTGGACTTAAAACCAACATTACCATTCAAGTTAAACCATAAAAAAATGATAAATCATTCGATTTAAATCTTCATAACCTTTTTTTGGAGAATGAGGGATTACCTTTGCTCCATAGGCTCTAATTATTTTATAAATATTATAATAAAATTAATCACCCTAATTGTTCTCAATCATTATCTTAGGGGTCAAATGCTTTGGCCTCAAGAATCTAGTGAATTCTCTTGAAAGCCTTCCTCTCATATGTTGAAGCATGCTTAGAATTTTTATCACAAAATAATATTTAAATATACAATAAGAAGATTTTTAGAAATTCATATCCCATGAATAAGTCTATTCCTATATAGGAATAGTGCTTCCATTTGATAACACATAATTTATCTTGCATTTCCCTAAAACTAGCAGTATATGGCACAATAAAGAATACTAACTAAAAGAGGGGATCCTCCTATCATTCTTGAATGACACAATATCCTTATGATTCCCAAAGTTAAGAATGAGGTAAAATCAAATAACCTATTGGCATGTTTATGTTGTTTTTTTTTGAATAAAGAGGGTACAGATTTATTAATATTAGAAGATCAACAATATAGAGAAATCAAAGTTCAAAAAGGCGCCTAAAAAGAATCAGGAACATAAAGCCAGCAGACAACCAACCAAGAACCAGACCCACAACAAGATAAACCACCAGCCAGCTCAACCATCAATCTGCCAATCTCCAACACACTTAGCGGACCACTTGGCCAAACAGTGAGTAGCTCTATCCGACTCCTGAAGGATGTGGATAAAAGATACCGAATCCAACATGAAATACAACTACAAAATATGCCTTGCCTAACCGCTGAAGCTAGATGCCAATTAGCATTCCTACGTTGAATGTGTTGGGACTTCTGCATTTTTCATGCTCTCTTGCAAATGTTGTCAAAAATGCAAATTTGCACTTTGAGGGCTAAAACCCTAGCGAAACCCTAAAATCCCTAGGTCAAGTCTTTGCGCTTTATTTAAATTTATAATTGAACCGCTAGTGTCTGTGTTTTACCGTTGCATTATGGTAGATGTGGAGCCCCATGAGTCGTAGATGATGTGCGAAGAAAGAAGATTGATGGTTGATATTTGAATTAGGGCAACGGTCATGGCGGTGCCCTTGTCTATATCCAAAACACAGAAAGAGAGCTCAAAATTTATAATTTGACCTACTGAGACTAGATTTTACCGATTGCAAAGACATAGAGCGGTGGAGATAAATAACCCCATGCTCTGAAGGAGAAAAATCACGTGACCACCACCATTAATTAAGTGCAAAGGCCCTTTTCAAAGCTGCATAGTGTCACAGAGAGTCAGAGAGACATTCTGAGATCCGATTTTGGCAAACCTGTGCATTTCTAGTGCAAGATCTTCATTATGAGGCATTAATTAATATTAGAGAATATCTTGTATTCATCAGAGAGTTAATGTCTTTGATGCAGATTTGATTTTCTCTTCTCTGTAAATCCTAATTTGGCTAGGGTTAGGTTTGAGAACATTCTAGTTATGCCCAATATATAAAGGCAAGTTTTGTAATTATTCTAAGGGAGGATAGAGGTGGATTGAGGTTAATCTTGAGTAAGATTTTGGTCTAAAATTGGGCCTCTATCTATAATTAGGAGTTGCAAAGTTATGTTTTGGCGATCTCTAATCGCACTGTCTGGTCTGTATTCTGTAATGCATATTCCGAGTCTGTAATAATCATCTTAGTGAATTATATGAATACATGCTTCAATTTGAGTGTCTCTAGCATTGTGTCAAGAATAATTATATGAATAAATGAATACATGCTTCACCCTGAATGCCTCTAATAATAAATATATAGTCAGGGATTATAATATTTATCTTTCAATTATGTCTTGCTAATGTTGTCGTCTGTTCAAGGAGCAGAGTAGGTACTTTCTACAGAAAAATAGAGAGTTCATTTCATCATAATTGGATAATTAAGTATGCTCAAATTGTAATACTTTAGTAGGTTGTGTTATTGTAAGGTAGTAACACTCGTGAAATCATCATATTGAGTTTTAGTATAGGAAATGAGTGTTTACATAACAAGTATCACATAGTGACTAGTACTTGTCTCTATAGTATTTTAAATTTAATAAAAATAAATATAAATTTTGTTAATGTGAATAAAATTAAATATTAGTTTTTTAATTATAGTATTAGTATTTAAAAATTTATCATTAATGTTAATTTTTATTAAAATTATGTAAACAATTAATCATTATAATGTAAATTGTATGATAATGGATGCCTATATTATAATTTAATGGAATAAAAGGTAGTTACATACATTTATATTAATATAATTATTAATTTTATCTTAATTATATTATATAAAAAATCAATTATATATTAAAATTTTAAATATTATAAAAATATTATAAATATAAAAAAATTAAAAAAATAAAGAATAGTATAATATAAGTAAAAGAAAAAAATGTTAACTATATAAATATAAAATTTATCTAATAATTATATTAAATGATAATATGTATAATATAATATAAATTTATTATATTATATTAAATAATATTTATTGTTTATATAATATAATTAAAAAATAAAATAGTTTATATTAAATAAAATATAAATAAAATAATGGAAGTTTCTATTCTATAGGAATATAAGTTTCATATATGTTATAAAATATAGAGGATTTTCATTGATGTCTTTGTGGAAGTGTCGTACACCTTTGGGGAATGGCACGCTTGGGGCTCTGTGGAATATAAGTTTCATATATGTTATAAAATATAGAGGATTTTTGTTGATGTCTTTGTGGAAGTCTAGTACACCTTTGGCGAATGGCGCACTTGGGGCTCTGACAAAATAGTCTTGAGGCAGATTCTAATCAATATTTAAAGCAAGCTTACATTTAGCACATAATTTTGAATGGCATGCTTGGGGCTCTGACAAAACAACCTTGAGAAAGATTCTAACCTATATTTAAAGCAAACTTACATTTAGCATGTAATTTGAAATCACCAAATGCCGTTAAGCTTTCCAAGTAATTATTACGTATAAAAAAATGAAATAAAACACAGTAAACTTCAATTCTTAAATATAGGCAAAATAATAGTTCAATTTTATGAAAAATAGGCAAAATAATAGTTCATCTTCACTTTTCCTAAAAATCTGTCAATAACACATAAAACTTCTTAGCCAATCATATTCATGAGAAATACTTTTTATAATTTATAAAATTAAATATTTTGCAGTTCACTTTACGAAATTGAATTTTATATTTTTTCTAAAAACTTTATTGTTTTTAATTGGTTGAAAGCTAACTTATTAATAACTAATTAACTAAGAAAAACAAAACTCATTGCAATAGTATTGCCTATGGCAAGTACTAATGATTTTGACTCTATTCTTTATAGGCATCAGTCTAATTCATTCATCCCTAACGCTTTGGTACATATTTCCAATCACTTAATCATCGAAAAAAAAACATCAAAACATATTTGATTTTCTTTTTCATATATATTTTTGATATGTACTATCTTACCTAAGCCTAAAGTTGCATACACTTTTCCAAAACTTGCACTCTTTTTATTAGGTGTAAGATTTAATCTGCAAGCACACTCCTTGTTTCAATTAGTCATTAAGTGATGAGTCCTCGTAGGATTACCCATCTAGGTTCAGCAGAGTCTAAAGAGAAGGAGATTATATGTAGAGGTACAATCCCTTGTTAAGTTCGCCAACACCTTGAAATCTTTGAGCATAGAGTAGTGACACCCTTTTAGGAGAATTCAAGGTCAATTAGTTTGAACAACCAACATAATGGTGACTCTGCAAGGGAAATATAGATTGTTGTATCCTTTGAACCTAAAATTTGCAAAATTGCATTGTTGTATGATAACAAATTATCCATCAAAGTCTAGCTAAATAAAATATTGAAACTTTGTTGGGAAATTGTAAAGTATTATTGCATCATAAACCAAAGAGAGAGTCTAAAATTTGCTTGTTAGGGTAGTGTTTTGGTCTCTAGTCCTTCTCCCTTGTGGGTGGTAACTCTAAAGAGAATCATATCGGTTGAAGACTAATTTAAAGACATTTTCTCAAAATGGAAGGAAGGAGATCATTGATGGATAGGGGTCGTTGCTATCACAATTTCCTAATCATTTAATCTTTATTCGTCAACCTAGAGGTGTCTAAAGCTATCTACGACAAGAGTTGGATCGGTTTTGGGGGTTTTCCTTGTCAAGAGCATTTTAGATTTGTTCCTTCGTTATTGGAAATGGATCTACACTATTCTTCTAACTTTTTTCTTACTTAACTTATTCTAAAGCTTTAAACTAGAATTACTTCAAAATAGAAAATGTGCAAAGATAGGTCATATTCCAAGCTAAATCAAATCATGAGAATGGAGGATTAACTTAATCTTATTTGCAGGAAAATAAGAATCTAACATTTACTCAAATTCAAGATCTAACTAATTGATAGAATTTAAATCTAATTTTAAAAACAAACTACTCTAATCCTCATTCATCCAATTCAACAAGTAATAATTCCTGCTCTATTCATATTCCATTAAAAACATAATAATGTTTATCAATGCTGAACTAACTATCTTTATCTACAATCTAATTAACTGGAAAGTAAACTGAAAGGACTCTTTTTAATTAACACAACAATTGAAATAAGATTTCAATGATAGATTTGAGATTTATTTTAACATTAAACTGATGAAATGATTTCAATTTAAAGTAAGAATGAAGATGAGCTATTTAACTAATAGGATCACCTTCCTTTGGAAGAGCGGGCCCTGCTTTTCCTCTGGAGGGATCTTAACACAAATATGATCAACTTCTTCTTTTATTCCATCAAATTTTCCCAAAGAGGGATGAAAGTACAAGGTTTCAGTGAAGAACTAAGAAATGAAAATTAAAAACTAGTACAATCTACTACAAAACTAACTTGAGACTATATATAAATATCCTTCTCTTATTTGAAAGCATGGGAAAGTGGAAAATTAAACTAACTTTAGTCTATTAAAGATATTCTGGAGCACAGGGAAAACAATCATGGAGATCACATGATCATCTTTAGTCGATGCCGAATAGAACTTCAGAGCTGGAATACATGCTTAGCTGGAATTGTTGTTTGGTTGACAGGTAACTCGGTCGAAGATGCTGAGTTGTGAAAGGTTAGCCGCCAATGTCATTTGAATGGGAAATCGTTAGCACTTCATCTGTTATATAAATACTCTTCCAGTTATGTGTTAAATACACACAATCATGAAACAATCACACATTAAATACCATTAAATTATGCATTCATAGAAATAAGAATTTATATAAAAGTATTTATATTCTAAGTCTTCATACATAATTAAGCCCATAAATGAAGCATATAAAAGGTAATATCATCAGTTTTTAAACCAAACATAAAGTATCAAGTGTTAAATTTAGAAAATATATGAGGTCCTTGCAAGGCCTCATCATCCTCCCCTTTTTGCTCTTAACCATGTCCTCATGGTTACATATTAATTATATCAGGGATGTCCTTGTTCAGAGCTTCAATCCATAAGGCATAGTCAAATACAACTTCTTTGTATTGGTCTGCTGTCCTGAGTTTGTTGGCAAAGCCATTGTTCTGTTGAAGTTTCTCATACTAGGGTTTCAAGACTTCTTCTGGTATTCTTCCAGGTGCATTGATTTTTGGTGTGGGCATAATGATGACAGGGATCCTAAACCTCATCCCAATCCAAAATTCTTGTTGTTGTTGTATCCTAGTTTGGATAAGTATGAAAAGGTAAATATTGTATCCTTAGATGATCCGAAAATGGCCTATATTGGGAAATGATGTACATACAAGGAAAGAGAAAAATTGATCACATTGTTGATTAAATATAAAGATGTTTATTCTTGGTGTTATTTGAAAAATTTATGTATGAAAGAATAAAACATCATATCCCTCTCAAACATGGCACTACTCTTTTAGAGAAAAGAAATGAACATATAACCCTAATGTGGAAGATTATATTTTTCATAAAGTGGATAAGATGTTGAAGGAAAGAATTATTTATGCAATTCATCATTCAACTTGGGTGGATAAAATTGTTTTGGTCTACAAAAATAATGGAGAGATTATAATTTGTGTTAATTTTAGAAATTTAAATCAATCTTCTCTAAGAGATAATTATCATCTACCTATTATGGATCACGTATTGTAGATAGTTTTTATATCAAAGATGATTCCATGCTTGTTGATTTATCAAGATATGACCAAATAAGTGTGGCTAAAGAAGATCGACATAAAATTATAGGAGTTGATAGTGAAATACAAAGAATTAATAGTGAGCTCCTACAACCCTAGATCACTTGAAAAACATAGAAAAACCTTCCACAAGAGAGTATGGAAAGAGAATAGATTTCTTGATTATGAATGCAACTTGATACAATATGATACAAGATTCCTTGCTTATATAGGCAAGGTGAGAGATAGGATTAGATAATATTTGGACAAGTGTATTAATCTTATGACATGAGACAACTAAAGATAAGATAAGATAAGATCTAATAACAACTAAGACTTCTAGAAATATTATTAGGAACTAAGTAAACTTAACATGCTAATAGGACCTACTAGGTGAACTATTTATATAAAACAACTTACTCACACCAATACTCCACTTAAGTGCAACTTAGGGGGAAGTAGAAAAATGCAAATGATGCAAGAATGCAAGGATGGTTCTTGACTATAAGGCCATGTTATATACCTATTTACAAAATATCACTCACAAATGGAGTAAAGGAGAAAAAACATATAGAAACAAACTCCTCTCTAAAAGAGAGAATGCAATAAAAGATCATGTACAAGTGATGAAAGAAGTGATAAATGGATGACTCAATATGAACCACCAAGCACTACATCCATCACAAATACATAATAAATTTCCCCCACATAAGAGGGAATGATTTAAACTATGTATCTCCCTATAATGAAGTAGCTCCTATGCCAAATATTAATTCTTTAAAACCAAAGAGTATCCCATGCTTGAAAAAATATACCTCCCCTTAGTAAGAAATAAGTCCAATGGTCAAGGTAGAAGAAACTCCAACTCCAAGAAGGGAGATTAGGGTAGAAGCCTCTTGATGGGTGTCTTTGAAAACTGATCAAGTGTATCCATGCAAGAACATATCATAACCAAATTAGGTATATTCCCAATCAAGGAAGAAGACAAAGTATGACCGTGTGCAAAATCAAGAATAATCTCCAAAGGTAATGATGGGTTGAAAATAATAGTGATGTAACTATCATCAAAGAGGAGAGGTAACTCCTCAAATGTGTCCTCCAAATATACACTATGTGTTACACCCTATTGCACATTTACCTATTTACTATTACTATGTTAGGATAAATTATTACATTTGTGAATGTATTTGGAATTCTGAATGGAAATATATAAATGGTTGCACTTTGTTTATCTAAATCATTGGAAAAGTGTGAATGAATGTTTATTTCATTTGATGTTACGGATATCTAGAATGATTGGTTATTGAATTTGATATTCTAACTATGAAATGTATAAATGATTGTTTTGATGAATGACTAACTACCATGAAAATATGTTAAGTTTGATGCAGATTCAAAGTCAATCCTCTAGAAGTGAGGGGAAGTATCACTTAGGAGAAGAACTTAGTCAGGTAACATGTAACAAAACCTAACTAAGCTTACACACTCACTCACTTATAGAATGGTTGAGTCAAGTCATAGTTTTGGGAATTGGTAAGTCATCCTTAAGTATGATGTGTTTGCATTAGGAAGGATCTTGATTTCTATTAAGAGCATTCTTGGATTGTGGTAGTGCTTGGTTCATGCGAGTTCTTCTTTGTATCACTATACTTGATTGATGATATATATATATATATATATACATAGAATGTATATATATGTATACATGTACATGTTGACAATAACCCATACATGTGAGATAATACACACATGAGAGTATGTAGGTAGATGTACCTACTCACGCTTATGGACGGGTTGCTCATGGGCATGGTGATATCGAGAGGAAAATGAGACATGTGATGTATATATATATCACATGTATATATACCTATCGATAAGATAGCAATTGTTTATATGTGTGATTGTGAAATCGAATGTATATATATATATGAGATATATGCATATATACATATGTATACACATGTCAATATATGCGTATGTGTTGAAAAATAGGAATGTCCATACGAATATGTCAATATATGTATATGTATATGTATGTATACATGAAATACAATAATATATAGTACACACAAACAACATTATATATATACATACATACATATATATATATACTGATATATATATCATTTAAAAATATGCCATGGTCAATATAATGAGAATGTAGTGCTACATGTATAACATTGCAATGCTAAGTATTAAACCACATTTATCATTATTGATAATGGGCGATGGAAATACATAATTAATCATCTGTTTAAAGTTTTTAAACACAACTTGGATAAAGTGCGGTGAGTCAAACATTAAATAGCATTATAACTGGCGAGGCTAATGCATGAGATGTGTCGATGCCATGCTTGACCAAGCTACAGTGAAACAACTAGAAAGACAATTTTTCTCTATTTTTTAACAAGATCATCATCATCATCATCATGTCTTGTTTCTTTATAATAAGTCTATTTACCTTTGCAATTCAATATTGATTGTAGCATGTGCTTTATGAACCAATCAAACTCGTGAGCAAGCATTGGGTTGATTTGCTGTCATGTTTAAGTGACTATTGTGATAGTAATCCACCACCTTTTCATTATTGAGACGAGTCAATGAAATTTGGCTGAGAAGTGTCATAGTATAAGCCTTGTTTGTAGCCTAAGGATTCTAGTTTTTGGGTATAAATATGAGGCATTCTCACCTCATTTGGATACGATTCTTCTATGCATCATTACGCTGCTCCATTCTGCTATATTTTCATTAAGAGATTCTTATTTTGTTGTGACTTATTGCGAGGAAGCTTTAGTGAGAGAAGTTGAGAGGGATTGGTTGCTAAGTTGATTTTAAGAGGGGGTCAAACTTGAGACCAAGTGAGTCAATTGTATTAAGCGATTAATAGGCATGCGTTTATATTCTCTTCATGTTTTATCTTTTATTGAAAGATTGTTTGCCTTGTATGTTTAAATTGGAAATTGCATTAGTTGCTTGAAATAAGGAAATAGTTTATTTGCTTATAGGAAAGGAAAAGTCTTATTGATATGATTTCCATATAAGTGTTTGTACTTACTCCATAGTAAGGAGTGATTGATTGTCATGTATAGTATTACATACTAGGTTTGACGAATTGGGAATGACTTGTTAAGTTATTTTATGCAAAGTTAATTTGTAGACTTAGAAAGCTCATATGTTAGACCCAGGATTAGGTTATCCATTGAAGAGGGGGTAACTTATGATTTTGCTTATGTTTTATTGGTAGATATACCATTGTGTCTTGGGAAAAGGGAATAGGTTATTTCTTAGGATGGTGACTACCTTCTGAAGGAAACTACCTATGCATATATTATAATGGTTCAAAGTCAAGTTGAGCTTGAGTAGTCTATGTGAATAGGAAGGCTGTCACTCAAAGTACTGAGTGAGAATACTTTGGCTAAAGTAGTGTAATTTCCTTTGGCTACAATGTCAATTCACCGTGTTCCTTTTATGCAAGCTAGTTTAGGATTGTAGTGTCTACAAGTTCTAGTTATGTAGGGCACAACACTAAGCTCAGAATGGTTGTCATTACGAGGTTACTCCACCAATCTCTTTGTCAAGGGTAGGGCCATCTATCAGATGATAGATGTGTAGGGGACCACATTTGAGTTTGTGGTTGGCAGAAAAATGCTTTAGTTCAATGCTTCTCCTCCTCAACTCATGACCAAGATTTGAAAGGAGATTCCTGGACCATCTATATCTATTGTTTTGAAGCTTGATTGAGCTATGTATGTAATTTTTATACATTCTTGGAAATATTGTAATATGTGGAATATTACATTGGAAATGAAATCAATGAATGAAATTTGTTATGTCATTTATGCTCATTTTTTCTCCTTTGGAAAAGAAAAAGTTTATAGCAATTGAACTTATGATTTAACATAGTTATTTACTTGAAAGTGAAAACTTAGGAAATTTATTTCCTTGAACAATTGGCATGTTACACTATGAGACTCACAAAATAAATTAGATATACCTATCAAGTACCCATCCCACAAAGAGAAATATGAAAGACATGAATTGAAGTATTGGAAGCCATGGTAACTCTAAAATTTGAAGAATTAGGAGGTGAAGGAGATGAAAGCTCTTCACAGCGTTGAAAACCCCAAGGTTCAAGTACCAAGCAGAGCCTCTAATGAAATATCTATTATGCCTTGTACACATGCCTTGTTTTAAACATGGAACCCCTTTCTTATATTTTGTTTTTGGTTAGTCTAAGTCTTGTTTCCTAATAATTTAGTTCATAGTTGATGATTTATCCTAGAGAATATTTTTGGGAAAGGTTAGTTTGATAAGTAAGGTCCTAAAATTAACACTCTTAAGTTACCCTCAAAGTTGGTCTTTGGTTTTAATAAAATTATGTATTTTTTTTGTATATTTGGATGCGAAGATTCCTACTACAATATGATATTGTAGAAGTTTGATCACCTTCTAGATAATGCATATATTCACCCATGTTGTGGATATATCCCTTAGGAATCAAATATCTTGTGAAGTTAGAACAACTCACATCTCTAAGATATAGTTTGGTGCTCCCCACTCTATCATACAAAAGTGAACATTAATGGTGAATGTTTTAGCAAGTATTTGAGTCAAATTGAAGGGTTTCTCTCTCATTTGTGTTATTTTCCTCCTTTATCGAAGAGCTAGAGCGTCTCGTGATTTCCTATCTCCTTGAGAGTGTCAATTAGGTCTCGTTGATCATCCATAATATTCTCATCTTTTCATAGGTATGCTAACTTATCCATTTATCACAGTCATTCAAAATAAAATTAAAATTTAATCCATAAAACTACTTTGGCCAAACCCTCCATGAAATCATTGGAAAATGTGCTAAATTTGTAGTGAATCATATCGATTGTTCCTGAATTTCAAGATGGGTTTTCTATTTAAAATGGATTCCCTAAGACTCTTACCAAAAAAATTTAAGGATGGGAAAGGGTAAAATGTTGTTTAAAATATAATAGAAATGCCCTAGAAACTAAGGTCCTACTGCTATCGAAGGTTCATGCCTAAACACCCATTCAAATTCCAATTTTATCATGATGAACATCTAGGGAATTCTGCAATAATATGCCTTGCATTTTAGGGTTTCGTTTAAAGTATCAATTCCATTTAAGAAACAATCGGACGACCCTTCCAATCAAATCATGGCATTTAAGAGTTGATCTCTCACTAGATGGGTTTTCAACTGGGTATGGGATCCATCCAATCCATTTCAGAAATGATGACTATCTTATCATTCATCTCTGACCCTTGCGACTATCTTATCCTATCACCTTCCAAATCTCCACCTTTTCCCTCTCGTCTTTGAATTTCTGCAAAATATTTTTTCACAGTATTCAACCTTAGTCAGAACATATCCTATCTGCTCATAAACCTTCGCTCCATCTCTTTCACCTTCAACCTTTTGCCACCTCCATGGGGCCTCCAATGGCGCACAATATACTATAGGTTTTCATATTCCCGCTATATTGTGATGCTCTCAGAAATTCCACCATGGAAGTGATCCATTGTATTTGCATGGATTCACTTAGGATCGGGATACATTTAGAAGGATCTCAAAAAATTTCCAGATCCCCAAGTTTCTCAAAATTCTACAGATGAAGTAATATGTTAAAGTCTACTGCTTTATCCTAGACTTGGATATGGCCAGTACCATGCCAGACTCTCGCATTATCTTGTGTCCTCTAATACTCCTGCAAAAATATTTAAAAAGTCTCGACTGAACAATCTTTGGATGATATCATTTCAAGCCTAATAGGTTGTGATGGCCTGCATCTTGAGGTACCTGAAATGCGCACTATGGTGATTTTGAATGAGTTATCCGTTTTCTTTATGCATATCATTTTTGTTGTGGTTTTATGATGGTAATATCCTATTATGCATGGAACCTCCACATTAATGTTAAATTGGGGTTAATTATTGAGGTTTAATTTATTCAAGTTTAAATAAATGAATATTTTTTGCTATGAAAATTTTGGTCTTATTGTAATAAAGTGATTTTAAACTTTAATATCTTATAGTGAACCAATGTTCCACATAATTACCTCTACATAAAAAATATTTTATTGATTATTTATTAAGTTTCTTCATGTAGATTTAAATGTCTTGACTGAACAAGATGAAGTAGAGTACTATTCCTTGAATCCAAAATTAGTTTAGGATGGGATTTTGCAGAAAATACTAACTTGGGGTATGTGGACTTAGAAGATTTCTAGGAACCAATGGTTAGGGTTTGTTGGGATTCAAAATTGTTGTGCCTTTTACTTGATTCCTTTCTTAGTTTTTGCCTTTGTTAGCTCAAGTTAATAACTAATCCAAGATATCTAATTTGGGTGGTCTCTTGCCAAATTTCTTTATATAGTTGGATAGAGAATGAAAAATTAGGCCCAAGTGTTTTTGAAAGTTTTATGAAATCCTCTAAGAAATCGTAGTTATGAATTTGCGGATTTTCTCTTCCATCATGTTTAGTTGAATTTCCTCCCCAATAAAGTTTAGTTGTCAGTCCCCATAAAAAGATAAAAGGAAAGACAAAAAAAAATGACTAAGGTTTTGCTAGAAAATACATCTAAACTTCACCTTTTCAAGGTGTAGCAACAAAAATTATTGTTGTTCCTTCAACACACACACCCCGTTCGAAACAGGGACCCTCTCTTTCCTTCACCTTGTTGGGTCTCTTTTGGTTGTTGCCTCATTTTGTGTGCCCCCTGTTTTGGTGTTCGAAATGGTTAGTGAGTCCCAAAGAGTCATCTTAAATTGACCATGTCTTTGCCCCCTCAAATTTTCTAAGTTCTAAGTCTTTGCAGAATCCCACTGGTTGTTTTCCTTAGTGTTTTGAAGCTAGCGTCCATTAACCTCATCGGGCCCGCCTTGTCGGGCCGCCCCTATCGGACTTCCATTTCTCCTCCGCCATTTCAAAAGGCCTTCCTCTGGTGGCTTTCCGCCCATCGACTTCCGGAGCTATCTTGGCCATCGGTTTTCCTCCAAACTTTCAAGCTGCCGTCAGTCGGTTGCCACTCGACCGTCGGATCTTGATGTGTGTGGCGCCATTTTCGAAATTGCCCCACCAACCTTCGAACCCGCCCTACTCACATTTATGAGGTGTATTTAATGAGGGAATGTCTATAAATAGTCCATTCTCACCTGTCATTTTCAATTGTCAGTTACTTAGAGATAGTCAGAATGAGCCAGAACCATCTCCCTTCACCGCCTTCGAGCCCGACAAATCTCAAAGATGATTCAACACCTTTGTTAGCTGGTTTCTTGACTTCCTTCATTGGATTCTCGAGGTGAGTTTTCCACCCCACGCCTCGCCTTGTGTTTTTTTTATTTCTTGCTAAACTAGTGAATTTGAAAGGGAAAAGACTCATGAACTAGGTAGAGAAAACCCAAGCGCACAAAACCCATATGCTCAAAATTGTAAAAACCCTCAAAACTCACTCATTATCTGACTGCAGAACCTTGACTCCCCGATGCCATTCTTTAGCCAGAGCGTTCATGCTCTATTGACCTGTGTACTCCCATCGCCATCGCTAGCTCTCAAAAACAAAGATAACTTACAAATGAAAAACCTCTTTTCGGGTCCACCATCGAGCGGGAAGACTCCATCCTTTTGCCGTTTAAACTTGGTCAACTCACAAGCTGAAACAGAGTCCAATGAGCCGCTCAGATCCGCCTGCATGGGATTTCGTTCCCGGGGCGCCGTTAACGATCCGCCACTCTAAACAACTTTTTGACCTCAACTTTCCGGCGCTCGGGTCCTGTCTCACTGATTGCCTCTAAAAATCATGCTAGAGAAATATTGAGTCCGGGCTTGTATCAGATCCCGCCTAGCAAATTTCTGTTGATGAAACTCCGTTTGTGTCTCGCTGTCTCAGGTGGCTTTCATGACCCTGCAGCCTGACTTTCAGACCCCAACTCCTCCTCTATTGATTGACTTCATGCACCAATGACCAAGTGCCAAGTATCCTTTAGGTCTCGCCTCGCGAACTTCCTTCTGTGGGTTGTTGTGCCAAGCCCGCCGCTCTTCATGGCCACTAACATCCTGTGTTTTGACCTCGGAGAGCCGACTCAATCACGACCGTCAAAATCCAAGACGAGTGATGAACCATTACGGGTTGCCTCTCGCGGACCTCCACCGTTGGGACTCTGTCCCGTCCCAGCCGTTACGAAAGGGAAAACTACCTTTGTCCTTCCGCTACTCAAAACCCGATCTCCCATTTGCCGATGAGCTTCCCCAAATGAAAATGAAGTAAACGCGAAAGCCAAACTTTTTGTCAGACCCGATTCCTCGAATGGTTCCCATCGAACCTCTGCATGCTCTTCGCCATTTCCAACAACATTTTCCTAGTAGCTTCCCGACCATGCTGACCCGGGGTACCTAAATGACAATTCAATCATGCTACAATGACTTGGTGACATTGCTGAGTAGAGTCATGGGCCAACCAATTGCAACCTATTTCCAAGACTAGATGTTATATTTTGTGGAGGATATTTTCTGTGGAGAAGCCAAGTTTTACTAGGCATGAATAATCAGTGATTGCTTCCACGAGCAATTTATGGCTGTAAAGAAGACCTCCAGATTTTACATGACATCTTACTTGGCCTATTCATTGGCCGAACATATGAAATACAGAGGCCTATTCAAAACTCTAGACGAGGAACAAGGCAGGGAGCTGAAAGTCTACGATAAGTACCCTCAACTACAATTCATAAACTTTAAAAGGGACTACTACAGAGTCAATGATGCTTTCATAGGTCATATTGTTAGATTGGTCGGGGGTGACTTCAAGAGAAGAGTCTACCATAGTGCCAACGCTTTCCTCAAACAATTTTCCTTCTTATTCATTCAGTATCCAAAGTTCACATACATCCATGTTGAAGGCTTTTCAGAAAAACCATAAAAGCTACTCCGGTATCCCAATGACTGGATAATACTGTTAGAACTCTCTCGATAGCTACGACATGCACACGCCCTTTTGAGTAGCAAGCATAAGGCAGGGATTCCTTATCCCCTCTCCTTCGGCCAAGGGCTATACGAACTCCATACCTCTTAGTGTGTCAACAATTTAGAGAAAGGACTGGTGGAATACCATTTGAAACTCCACATTGCTCAGCCACGGATGGACCCATATGGTAAACTCAAGAAGGCAGTCGGACCTAAATACACCCATCTACATAGCATTGAGGAATTTTGGGCTAATTGAAAAGATGATAAAGAAGTACATATGAGGCACTCTATGTAGATGACCGCATATTTTGTAAAGAGGGTCAACCTATTCCTGGTACTTGATCAGGTGGAAGAAGATGAAAGCACAGTCATGGATCCTCGGTACAACACAATTATCAATTTGCCGCTGCCATTGATTGATTGGAAAGAACAAGAGGTTGATGACCTCGATATTCTGACCAAGCCTGTCGAGGCTAGAACAAAAGAATGGTTTGATGGAAAAATTGCCCAATTGAAGTAGCAAGCGGTCACTTTGACCTATGAAGGGAGAATGAGCCAATAAGTGAAATAGACAGTGGGACAGTTGCTGCCCCATCAGGAGAAAATTCAACATCTCCTTCGACCACCAGGTCAAGGAAGAGGAAAGAAGTTGTAGAACAACAACCCAACCCCAAGGTATATGTGAGAAAGGCTTCAAAAGGAGAACCTTCCAAGAAACACAACAAATCAGGTAGTTTCATAGAAATGCCAACCATTCAAGAGGATCTGCTCCATGAGGGAGAGGAAATGGAGGCCGAGCAACCAAAATCTCCACCTACTGCCTCTGCTACCTCTGCCTACTTCTAAGGTGATGGTTGTAACTTCTCCACCAGTGGTGCATATCTCAGTCCACCTTGCCTCTTCTCCACCCATTGTGCAGGTTGTGACCATTGAATATTCTTCTGCCACCACCTCTCCGCTTTCCTCTACTTCCATGTCTCCGAAAAAATCACTATCCTTGAAAACAACAACAATACCAATGCCCATGCTCTCACTTCAAGAGGCCTTCTCCCAGCATATACAAAACGTTCCTATAAAACACTCGGGAGTGTTAATGAACCTGACTATTCAAGTTGCCTTAGCAAAAATTCTTGCCAATATTCCAACCTCCACTCCAACTGAATCAACCGAAATGAAAGCCACTATGGAAATATCCAAGGAGTTGGAGCGACGAGAGAAGGAAGCTAGAAAGGGGGTCGAGGAAGAAGCAAATGATTACCATGAACATCTAGAGTTCCAACGCCTGCCAATTGATGAGGTGGTGCATGAAATAGAATCCTCCGAGAGTGATGAAGAAGATGCCAGTTCCAAATATATTGTGGAGATCTTTGATGAGAATCTCGAGGAGGAGCTAGCTCAATAGTTGAGGGATGTCAGAGAGGAGGTAGGAAAGCCACCTTCTGAAGAAGAAAAGGAATCAAGTGATAAGATGGAGGAGGACACAAAACCTCCAACTAGGGAGCATGATAAAGGCCCCAAGCATGACAAAGAAATTCCTCTCTCGGAAGAGCAAGAACAACAAGAAAAGAAAGAACAAGAAGATGTGCTGACTCAACGCGAGGAAGAAGAAAAGAAAGAAGAAGATAAACCCCAAGAAGAGGTTGAAACCCGCAAAATCCTAGGAACATAGCAACTTGAAGAACATGGGCATGAAGAAGAAGAAGAAGAAAAAGAAAAGGAAAGTACCAAAGGGGAAGATAGCCCCAAAGAGCATACAACCACCGAGTCTCCACAAAAGGAAACTGTATTCATTCATGATTCAGATAAAGAAGGAGAAATGACTGAACATGAGACTCTGGCTGGTAAGGTGATGGAAATTGAACACATCCATGAAGAACAACATGATCATGAATCACCAAAGGGGGAATCTCGTATGCCTGAGTGGCTTGAGAAACAACTGGAGAAGAAAGCTCCTACCCCAAAGGATCCAAGATCAATATTGGAGGCCATCTTGGCTCGATCCCTGATCAACACTAAGAAAGAAAAGAAGCCTTAAGCTAGATCCAAACTGACCATGGATGCCTCTGGATCTAGAACTATGCAAATTTCCACGCTAGTTGTGGGTGAAGAAGGTGTAGACTATAATGTCTCCACCATCAACTTGGGGACAACCACGAGGGAACAAAAAATAGATCATCTCCAAGAGTACGTTGCCACAATGGTACACCTGATGTAGAAGTATAAGATATCCAAGGAAGAAGTAAAAGCACAGCTGGATAATTTGACTAACTATATTCATCAATGGTCATCAGTGGAAGAGCTCCCCACCACATCCTCAGTGCCACCACAAATTTTGTCCAAGGACCATGTCAACAAGCTTGAGAAAAGAAAGAACTAGACTAAGACTATAGAGGATTAGTTCCGACAGGTCCTATATGCTGGAAACATGGGCATCAATCATGCTGTCAAGACATCAAATAAGTTCTTAGAAGTGCAAAAATACCTTGAGGGCACGAGGAAGTTTTGCACTAACTTACCAGAGGTATATGGGTCCACCTATCCTAAAATTGAGGCCATCCTCAAGCTGCCTCAGAAAACATGGGAAAAGGAGCTTGCACTGACAGAGGACGATCATTGGCTGGTGGATATGTGGAAGCTAGACTTCGATTACATAAAAGAGAAACTGGAGAAAGTTCTCTGTAAAGTGGAGCCTGACATTGACTGAGCCAAAGACATTAGGGAAGACTATATTCAATATTTGAAATTAATGATAGGTTACGATATGCCTGCTATCGAGATTGATCCAGAAAAGTTAAAGCCTTATTTTCATAAGAAGATGGAAGATGGAATGTCGGGTGAGCTTACCACAAATTTTATGAGTTTTTCTGCTCGGGCTTTCGTCCAATTTGAACAGGTTAGGGACAACATGACTAAGTGTGATGGAGATTGGGATACACTCACAGGCCGATCCAAACAATGGAACTACCAGGTGCTCCAATCTAATATAATGGAGATTGATAAGCTCCAGGCATTAATCAACAAGTTCATGGAATATGCCACTTTGAAGAAGGAGGAAGGAAACCCAATTATTGATGAAAATATCCTCACAGAATAGCTGCAACAAAGGAAATGAACAAAAGAAAAAAGTGCTATAGTGCTGCCACAAGAGGACAAAAAAGGGAAAAGGACAAAGATGTATTTTAAATTGTAATATATTTGGGGGTAGGTGGAACCCTTGTTTGTAGTGAATCTTGGCCACACAATGCAAATCAATCTTGGCCATTCATTTTGCTTTTTGAACACTATAAATAGGGGGTCTCTCATTTTCAAGAGAGAGTTGAGTTGTTGTAAAGGCATGCTACAAAATTTTTAATAGATTACTTTGTTGTTCTTCATGTTTTAGATTACTTTGATAGATTAGTTAATACTGTTCAATGGTTGTGTAGATTTCTGTTGTATTGATGCCTTTCTTGTCCATACTTTTTGTTGTTTACTGATTGTAGATAGTTGTGTAAAGTTAGTCTGGGATAAACTAAAAGCTTCTCCAAACTTCTATCTTTTGTTCATGCATGTTTATGGTGAATGAATGGTTGAATATTTGC
>VDFB02292527.1:16041444-16057815 GCA_007258455.2 Sequoia sempervirens | reverse complement strand
AACCCTAATTCTGTAATAATTCGCTTAATTCTACTCCAATTCTTCTGAAATCTGGACTGTAACTTCTTCAATATTTTCTTCAAAAACCCTTTAAAAATCAGAAAAAAATTCAACAAAATCTAAAAGATATGCTCTTCCCAAAATCGCCTCCAAAATTGAGAAAAACCTTGCCTCTATGGTGCCAAGATCATGCTCTAATACCACTTGTTATGAAATAACTTGCACAATAGAAGAATATGATATGAAACATGCTGCAAATACTTGATAATAACTGAGAATAACAAGCCACTTCGAGGGGGAAAACCTCCAAATATCTCTAATGAGAACACACTTCACAACTTGATGATGAAATAAGACTCACAACCTCCTATATATACCTATTTATGCCAAGGATATCACCTAGGCCGACTTAGACACACCTATATAAGACTTAGGCCGATCTAAACAACTAAATAACAATATACTAATGATAATATGACTTAATAGAGAGTTAAGATAGCCACAGGCCGACTATTCATAACCCGATGTACAATATTATTAAGGGCGTAGCAGCTTCCCTGTTTGTTTATCCCTTGTTTTTTTTTGTCTTGTCAAATTTTATAGACTAGTAGGGCGGTTTAGGGTTTTATGGACTGGTTGCTACTAATCTTTCACTACATATACTTGTTTTGCATACTTTTTGTGCTTGATACACAAGGTTGTAATTGCCAGTGAATTTTTATCTATTTATTAATAACTTAGAAGGAACTCAGGTGCAAATCAAGCAATAATAGAGATCTTGTTGAAAATGCAAAATTTAGACAGTCGAAGATTCAACAAATGTAACATCTAGGCTAAGAATCATTACAAGGTAATATCTTAGTTGACAAGCTGGTTCTTCTGTTAATCAGGGCCTAAAAACTGGAATATACTATTTAAGGTCTAGGGCTGTTGCAGATGCAATCAAGTTTACAGTGGACACCACCACTATAAAGATGCTTATGATGAATCTCAAGATCCTATTTGTTATTGTGGGTGTTGGGTTTTTCGGTAGTATTAACATTGCAATTGCTATGGTTTTCTTCTTCTGTACAAGAAAAGCCCAAGTCAGCAGATGAAGATGTGGATACAAAAATTGCACAAATGGCATGCTCATTAGAGAACAAGGATGAATGCCTGGCTTGTGGGAGCTAAAGCACTAATGGAGCCTAGTTCTATTCAGAAGTGTTCAAAGACACATGACTTTGTTCAAGCAATAGGATGATCAGATTATGTAAAATTGGTCCTTCCATATTTTTGGGGTTGTAATTGCAATGGCTTATAATTAATTTGCTTTAATATGTGTATATTATTGTTTCAATTGATTCAAATTATAAGATGTGATTTTGTAATTGAAGAGTTTGCATACCCATGTCAATTTCCATATAGTTTAGAGTTCACTTATATTGAATGATTTGTTATAATTATTTATTAATAAATGGTTATTGATGTGAAGTAAGGTCTATTTTGATTCTTATTGCGTTTTATTTACATATTTTTATATATTTTATATTATTATATTTTCATTTACATGTATTATTATACATTTATTATTTATGACTTTTATTATTGTATCCATCTTCATATTTTTTTTTTTTGTCTTAAGATTCACATCTCTTTGTTTTGGGTTAAATCTTGTACCACACAAAATTAACCTCCAAAATTTTAAAAAATCATATTCAATTTTTGTTGACTCTTACCTACTTCTCCGGTCATTATAAGGTACACATTTATGCGATAGTTGTTTACCTTATATGTATTATTATACATTTACCATTTAGGACTTATCTATTACTCCTATCATTGTATCCATTCCCGTAAAATCAGTTTTTATCTTAAGATTTACATCTTTTTGTCTTGGGTTAAATCTAGCACTATACAAAATTGACCTCAAAATTAAAATTCAATTTTTGTTGACTTTTACCTAATTCACCACTCATTATATTGTACACATTTATGTAATTAATTGTTATTTCTTAGTATTTAAAGGAATTTATTGTATATCAATTCACCTCCAATTCTTAATCCTAGGAAATTGAAGAATAATTCTTGTAAGAACAAATCATTTTAGAGAAAACAAACACAATTTATATTAGATTCATCTAAGATACATGAATTCCCATTGTTGTTGTCAACATTATTCAAAGGTTGTAAATCTTGTAAAATAAGGGGTTGATTGAGGAGAATGCGAAACTAATTTCCTCAAAAATGGAGTCCTTATGTTTGAGTGGATATTAGAGGTAGGGATGACACAATTTGTAGGAGTCCATGGTCAATAAGATCATTTTTATGTGTCTGAGATTACTTCCATGAATTGGGTTAGTACCACATTGGGCATGATTGAACTTGGTGGGTTTGAATTCCAAATAACTCAAAGATTGTTTACATCTTGAGGTGAATATCCCATTAAGAGCTCCTATTTTCTAGCATTGAGGTGATCAAATTTTGTGTTGCATCAACTTATTCTCCATTGTAGTTCTTCCAACTAAGAACTTTTCCCTTTACACTTAAGTTACAAAGGTCCTTTCAATTATTCATTCACAATTGATATTGTTGGAGAAACCAAGATCTAAATGTAAAATCCAATGAGAAACTTTCACAAAAGAATAATGAGTATGATAATTCAATGATATTTATCATAAAAAGTAAAAGATAAATGTACAATGAGGCTTCTTGTATAAGTAGGATAAGGAGGAAGGAAGGTGGGAGTAGACAACTAACCCTCCAAGAATACAACACATGTCAAAATAATTGGGAAAAGTATGAGGATATGTGTAGAAATCTCTTAAGTAGATTAAAAGCTAACTAGGTTGATAATGCCACTATTTACACTAACACCCCCTTAAGTGCAACTTAAGGAGAAATGAATATAATGATGATGGATCCCAACTGCTAGGACATGTTAGGTACATATGTACAAATTTTTTATAAATGGAATAAAGGAGAAAGCCCAATGGGAAATTGAATTCCTCTCCAAAAGAGAAAAGATGTATGATAAAAATGTACAAGTGAAGAATAAAGAAGGAGAACTCATTATGGCATGTCAAGGACTACTTCTAGCACAAAGTACAATAATGGTTCCCCCTCAAAAGAGAGAAAAGAGAAAAATTCTATACAAGCCCCCCAAAAAATGAGAAGGAAAAAAATTCACTGTGAGAAAATGCTCACTCCAAAAAATGAGATGAGAAGAGAAGCCATGTACAACCTCCCCAAAAAATACCTCTTGTAGTGTTGGTAGATGCTCGACAGTAGATGTTGAAGATGATCCATGATTGTTGAACACCATTTCTCCTCTTGGGAAGAAAAATAACATTGCATATGTGTCAGATATCTTTCCATTTTAAATAAGAGTGTAGGAAGAAGGGTAAATGTCTCTAAATTTTTCACATGATCTAAAGACAATGATGTAGCCCAATATAATATTTTTTAATTGTCACACCTTGTTTTAGGATCAAATTGATTATATCATTTTAACAAACTATAAGTTGAATGCTTTGTATGTGTTCAAATTATGATATCAAAGCAATGTTTTGTGGATATTTGCACTATTATTGTTTTTCTTTACTTATGTTATGACAAAAGAGAATACCAGTTAGATATTGATGGAAAAGATATAGATACAAATTTATTACCTTTATAATGATTGTTAGTGAATTATTTATATTATGTTATGATACTATGATAAATGGACTAACTACCTTTTTGGTTAAATGAGATGAATGCAATAAATTAGTTCCCGTCCTAGACAAGGAGGGAGAGAATCACTAGAGAGAGGGAAGAAAATCAAGGAGAATGACAAGTGCATCCTAACGTCAAGAACACACACACATACAATAGTGTCTTATTGTCCTTTCCACTTAATTTTACAAAGATCCTTTCAATTATTCATCCACAGTTGATATTGTTGGAGCAACCAAGATCTAAATGTAAAATCAAATGATAAACTTTTACAAATGAATAATGAGTATGATAATTTAATGATATTTATTTGTAGACACTTAAAATTGTCCTAAATGGTATTACACACTTGCATCTAATCACTAACATCGTTTCATCATGAATTTTGCATTCTTTTCAATTGTTTGATTAAATAAGCCTAGTTGTTTAATTAAATGCATCATTTTCATCTATTGATCTAATTGACTTAATTAGGTTAATCCACCCCCTTTCACCTTCACCTCTCACCCTGTTTAATTGAATAAACCAAATTATTTAATTTAAGCCCCCTAAGTCTTCTCATTAATTTTCATTTGCACATTCCTCTCATTAATTAAATAAATTATTTAATGGATATCCTCATATTCTTCAAGTTGCACAATTAAAACTTAGTTTTAATTACTAATTGCTCATTCTCCTCACTCATCCACTTGCATGGTGAATATTCCAAAGGAATATTCTCCTATTTGGCTCCAAAAATGGAATATTCTTTTCAAACAAACTTTGTAAAAAACTTTCAAAGTTGTTACAAAGTGTGTTTGTTTGAATTATTCACATCCATTGATGTTTTTTTGATCCATGTGATCTTTGATTCTCATCCATTGATTAGAATCCTTTATCTATGTTTCACTTCAATATTGACCATTGATTGATCAAATCAATCTGAGCCCTTGATTCTTCATTTGATCTCCTATAAATACTTCACTATTTGGAAAGAAATAGATCCATCTTTTGATAGCAAAGTTATGTTGTTGAAATTCATACTCACTTGCACCCATATTTAGCATTTATTAGTATTTTAGATTAATCTCCATCCATGGTTTGCATCTTTTAACTTTGTTTCTATTTAGCATAGATTGCATCCATCTCCATCAAGAATTTTAGCATTTAGAACTCATCTTCATCATGTTAAACTAGTTTTATATCATGTTTCACACATATCTCATCAATTTCATCAAATTTTTTCATTAAAATAGATTGAAACAAGCTCATATTATCCAAGGGATTGGGAAAGGGTCACCATTCCACATCAATGCAACACCACTCCCCCAATAGGATAAGATTTGAGGTCTTAGAATAGGTTTTTTGTTATGTTTTCATGTTTTTCATGATTAGTTTAATGGGTTCCTAGTCTTTGTAATTTTGAATATCTCATTGGGATCATTGCTTAGGGGATCAAATATGGTTTAAATTCATTAGGATCTAACATGTTTAGTTCACACTATGAATTTGGTCACATTGTCATAAAAAGTAAATGATAAATGCACAATGAGGCTTGTTGTATAAGTAGGATAAGAAGGAAGCAAGGTGGGAGTAGACAACTATCCCTCCAAGAATACAACACATGTCAAAATAATTGGGAAAAGTATGAGGATATGTGTAGGAATTTCTTAAGTAGATTAAAATCTAACTAGTTTGATAATGCCACTATTTACACTATCACCCCCTTAAGTGCAACTTAAGGAGAAATGAATACAATGATGATGGGTACCAACTACTAGGCCATGTTAGGTACCTATGCACAAATTTTTCATAAATAGAATAAATGAGAAAGCCTAATGGGAAATTAAATTCCTCTCCAAAAGAGAAACGATGTATGATAAAAATGTACAAGTGAAGAATAAAGAAGGAGAACTCATTATGACATGCCAAGGACTACTTCTAGCACAAAGTACAATAATTGTTCCCCCTCAACAGAGAGAAAAGAGAAAAAGTCTATACAAGCCCCCCAAAAAATGAGAAGGAAAAAAGTCACTGTGAGAAAATGCTCACTCCAAAAAATAAGATGAGAAGAGAAGCCATGTACAACCTCCCCTCAAAATACCTCCTAGGTAGTGTTGGTAGATGCTCAACATTAGATGTTGAAGATGACCCAAATCTCTCCTCTCGGGAAGAAAAATAACATTGCATATGTGTCAGATATCTTTCCATTTTGAATAAAAGTATGTAGGAAGAAGGGTCAATGTATTTAAATTTTTCATATCATCTAAAGACAATGATGTAGCCCAATATAATATTTTTTAATTGTCACACTTCATTTTAGGATCAAATTGATTATTCATTTTAACAAAATATAAGTTGAATGCTTTGTATGTGTTTCAAATTATGACATCAAAACTACTTTTTTTGTGGATATTTACTTTGGTTGTTTTTCTTTATTTATGTCATGACAAAAGAGAATATCAATTAGATATTGATGGAAAAGACATATATACAAATTTATTATCTTTATAATGATTGTTAGTGAATGATTTATATTATGTTATGATATTGTGATAAATGAACTAACTACCTTTTTGGTTAAATGAGATGAATGCAATAAATTAGTTCTCCTCCCAGACAAGGAGGGAGAGAATCAATAGAGAGAGGGAAGAAAATCGGGGAGAATGACAGGTGCATCCTAATGTCAAGAACCCACACACATACAATAGTTTCATTGCATATACATAATTTTGATATTAAATTTGAGTCATAATTGTGATGTAACCTTGTATCATAAAATCATTATGGTTTTGATGATTAGATGTTCTTTGTCTCTACCTATCAAGTTACCTTGTTGATTGATATCAATTTCTATCTTGCATACCCTTTTGTGGTTATATCATGATAATATATATTTTAAATCATCATAAAATATAGAGATATATATTTATATATGCATAATATATAGAATTAGAAGAGTACATTTGTAGAGTATTATCGACATCTTGTTTGAAATGAAGATTGAATCTAAAATTTCAAGTGAATTATTATGAAATCTATGAAGTGGAGAAATAAATGCATTAAAATATTTAAAGAGGGAGTATAATGAATGATATGGAAATAAACTCCATTGAATAGTTGTCAGTACAAATTTCACTTGCATTGATGGGGAGAAAGTGGAGAGTAATTTTCGAGTTTGTGGAGAGGAAAAAGGGGAGTCTTAGATAAACTAAATTTCTTATGTTGTCATTTCTTTTGATATTG
Source organism: Sequoia sempervirens (assembly GCA_007258455.2). NCBI lineage: Eukaryota > Viridiplantae > Streptophyta > Pinopsida > Cupressales > Cupressaceae > Sequoia > Sequoia sempervirens. The sequence continues at coordinate 16,050,894 of VDFB02292527.1, read as the reverse complement.
ATATGATAGAGCGAATAACCCAAGATCATCAACTGCAAAAAACATTCACAAAAAGGCGAGAGAGACACGAGGCCATTTCACCAAATAAGGAGTGAAAATACGAAGATGATTAAATTTACATAATGTATAGGCTTATAAAACCATGAAAAACATAGACGGGTGAAAACTACCCTATGGGAAAAAACCACCCAAATAACCAATGCATAATTATGCCTAAGTTAAATTTTAAGCCTAAGGTAAATGCAATTTACTCTAACATTATGCATCTATTATCTATAGAATTTTATATATTATTATATTCTTAAGGTTCATAAAATTTGGGTTTAAGTTAAAATATTTTCTTTGGTTTGTGAATAAAAAAAAATCTTATACCTTAGTTGCATGTTATATATAATTGTTCACAAAGATGAATATTTTCAAATTTATCTCCCTTCAAATTGTAAAAATATTAAAGTTAAAATATTTTCCTTTAGCATCTAAGGATATTTCTTTTCTTGTAATTAATCTCTATGTTTCCTAATTTCTAGCGAAAAGCATACCCAAAAGTTAAAAAAAATCATATGGAGTTACCCCTCAAAAACATAGAGGAACGTTTTAAAATAATTTCTCTAATTATTGGTTCATTTGTTGCTACTCAATGGGTATTTTAGAGTCCTTTTTTGAGGCAAAGTTGTAGTGAAAAATTTGTTAGCCAACATTTTTTTGGAAACTCTATTGGGGGATAAGAAAATAGTGGTTATCTAATTGTGATAATCAGCTTATCATTGCAAAAAAAAAAAGATGAATAATTATGGGACTATCTAGTGTAACATGACTCTAATCTTGCAACCTATAGGTACTTGGTTAGATGACAACATATAAGAAGTGATTACTTATTTTTGTGTGGTAGATTACAAAAATATAATATCTAGACTTTAATACCACCAAATAAAGCAAGTGATCAATGAGGAAGAGGGTCCACTACATGAAATTCAAGAGAAAGCTCAAAGAATTGCTCAGCGTCAATAAGAAGAAGAGGTAAAGATAGTAATTGATGGAGTAGTAGTTGATAGAATTCCTCTCCCAAGGGTTTAAAGAAGAAAATTAAAACAAGCACAAACTATTTGAAATAATTTGCCTTAATAAATATAATAGCTTGTCATAAACTTATTATTCAAATGTACACAATCATGGTTCTACAAAATGATTTTAGATTAGTTCTACAACCTAGTATCAATTGGCTAGAGGTTGAATAGGAAGACATTGTTATCAACAGGAGTGCACCCGTGTGCGAAAGCAAAAATGCCTTGCAATCCTGTGTAACATGGGAATACTTTCAGGTTGTGGGTACCCTATGTTGAAAGTAGACCTTTGGATTATAGGCCGGATTTCTTTATGATTTTCTAATAATTGACTGTAATTTTGATGGAAAGGGGAAGAAAGGATTGAATTGAATGCATAAACTGAAATTTTAAGTTGCGGTGATGCACCTAAATGATGATAAAACATGCAATCAGATTCAAAACTATATCTCCTACAATTTGTTTTCACAACTCAAATTGAACAAATTAATCACATAAGTGTTTCACAAAAGGGCCTGCAAATCAATCCTTTATGAAGGAAAATAATATTTCCACAACCTAAAGGGAAAGACAAAACTGTAGCACAATCTATGACCTGCGATTAAATATGCTTGTGTGTACATGCATCCATTAATGAAATCTAAACTTAAAGGTTTTTGATTCAAAACACATTAAATTCACATCCAAATCATTATCAGAAGAAAAACACCTGAATTTGAGAAGGTAAAAACTTGATTTCAATAAGAAACAATGAAGTAATGACAACTAAATTAACTTGTAAAAAAGCTGCTGTATATAAACTATAAATAAAAATTGAGTTACAAATCTTAGTCTCTCTGTAAAAGGTATGCTAGAAGAGATGAAAAATAAGAACTAAGGAAAAAAGAAAGACTTTTTTCCATACATACAATGATGGCATGCATAATGCGCCCAAAAGGTGGAACTCCAAGCTAACTAGAATTGAGAAAAAGCAATGCATGCTTCTCACGAGCAAAATAAAAAACCCTAGGAAAAAGGGATCAAAATTGAAATAATCTGCATTGAAATAACTCCAAACTCATTGTGACGACTCACATGACTTAAGTGAACTAAAAAATTACTCTAGGTTGACTAAAAGTCAAAGGGAATCTTCAAAATCTCCAGCTACATACGTAAGTTTCAGTTCCACCTCCAATCTCTTTTTTTGCATGAGTAATAAACTTTTAGTTCACTTCCCCTTGAAAAATAGTTTATTTCAACAACTATTAAAAACAATCAATAAAATTGTTTTAATAATGTTAAATAAACATTACAAATAATTTGAAGGGGCTTACAAAAGTGTTTAAAAAAAAAAACATATCACTCCTTATATCTCCCGAGCTCCATCATTAACTCATGGGTCCTCTACATCACTAGGTCGATTGACTTAGAGTCAAGACCTTGGGTGTAATAAAATGTTAATGATTTTGTTTGAAAATACAAGGTGAAAATACCCAACATGATGATTAGGGCATCGAGTCAAAAGAACTCGAACCCTAATCCCTTAATCATTTTTCATTTTTTACTTTGCATCTTTGGAGCACTTCACTCCTTGTTGCGCCGCCATGGTGTATTGGTATTGAAGGTTTGAGGACCATTTTGGAGCTCGAATCTTCACTATATTTTGCTGTTTCTAAGTCACTTTTTGAAGATTTTTGACAGGAAAACAAGGTAAATGTTACCCAACCACAAACTTGAGGTTTTTTTCTATTTTGAAAGGCATTTTTTGGGCTTCTATGTCGCGATCTATCATACCTTCTAATGCATTTTTCTTGTTCTCTTCTCTGTCTGTTAATATTTCGCCTATTTGAGCCACCATGGAGAGTCTTTGGAAGCCTTTTCTTGAAGGTATTGGAAGCCATTTTCCTTCGCAACATGCTTGGGTAAGCTTCTATCCATTCAAGCATTGTATTCTCCTTGTTATACACATGCTTCTTGCTTTCTTATATCTGGGTTTTATTACTTCTTGGATACATGAAGCCTCCTATTGCTTTCATGGAAATGACCATACCGTGAGAGGGATTTTGAACATTTTCTTCTTGGTTGTGCAGATGCCATGATTGGGTAACAATAGCTTCCTTATTTCGATATAACTCTTGGCAGAATTTTCCCACTGCTAAACTAGCCGCATACTCTGGTTATAACTGATGTTATATGATTGCATAAATTCTCCTATAGCCATCTATTTTCCATGTTCTATTTCGGGTTCTTATTTTTATTTCATTTGGTTTTTCTCCTTTTCTTTTCTTGAAGTGACTTGAGGGTTTCTCCATTTTTGACAAGCTTGAATTTGTAAATTCCTGTATTTATGCTTCACCATTTACAGTTTGGAAGAGGTGGGTTTAAACCTTTGGCCATGACAAGAAAGCAATTGCACTTTTGGAGAAGAAAACTCTGCTTATTGAAGGTCGCGACCTTGAAACATGTGTAGGACAATTGAGAGGGGGGGTGAATTAGTTATCACAAAATTCAAACTTAAGACTTCAACACTTATTAATTCCACAACCACACTATTCTATTATTAAGTAAGAGCATGAAACACAAATAATAGAAAGTAAATCAACACAATGAACACCATATTTTTACGTGGAAAAAACTAATAAGGGAAAAACCACGGTGAGGGTTAATTCACAATATAAAGAGATTATAAAACTGAATATAGAGGCTCACTGCCAAGGGCTCACTTCCCAGAAGAGGACTCACTATCAAAGTACAAAGGCTCACTGCCTACAGAAAGGACTCACTGTCCAACAGGAAGGCTCACTACCTACAAAAAAATTTACAGAACAAGTTAGGCCATATAGCCAGAATGAACTGAAAAGATGCACCTATCAAGTGCTGATGTAGTTCCGGCGATGCTCAATATACAAACTTAACACATTTCATCTTTTTTGCACTTCTTCACTTTAGCATTCACAACTCAATCATCTGTCTATTATGCTCTTCAAAACTGTTGAATATATATATACTTGATCTTCATTGCAAGCATCAATTAGGTCGCCCTAATTAGATGCACTTCTTATTCACGAAAAATATCAACTGCCAGCTCCAATCATTCACAAAATATTTCTAAAAACAATTCAAACCTTCAACACGTTACATCATGTCGAGATAGACCAAAAATAGGTCGCACATATTTCCACATACCGTATCACAATTAACTCAAGAAGTTGGCCAGGAATAGATTTCAAAGAAAAAAGAAGGCAACCAACAAAATAATGCCACTACGCTGTATGAGCACCAAAGCACATAATAATCTAATCATACATGCCTTCAACAATCATAAACAATCTCCCAAAACTGCAAGTAGTAACTATCAATTGCGAAGAAATGTGGACTAAAATACCAGAGAGTACACTAGATCCACCACCGGAGGAGATAAACCAGTTGTGCACACCATTTTAGGGTACCAGACCAAGCTGCCAACATGGTGACATCAATTCCAACATATAGAGAAACTTCTCCATTCTTCCAACAATCTCCCCCTTTGTCATTGATGGCAACATGTAAAAGATTTCTCCTTCAATCTCTCCATCATTTCAAATTTCTCCCCATAACTTTATATTCTAACTTTCTCCATACTCTAACTCTCTTCCCCTTTGACATCAATGGAAAAGGGCGACAAAAAATAGGGTGTAAACATGGTGACATCAAAATTTCAAAAAGAATTCCAACTCTTCAAAAAATTTCAACCATCCAAAACTCTTTAAACATTCAGAATTTAAGTGAAGATGACGCTCTTCACCAGAAATACCTTCTTGTACCTCTCTTTGAGAGCTGGATACAATTCCTTCTAGTTGAATATAGCTGAATCCATTCTTATGCACGTACTTTATAATAAAGCCAACATAGTGAAAGAAGATGAAAAATTTGTAGAGGAGCACTATTTTTCAACATCTTTTATGTCAGTAAGTATTCCAGAAAGATGGTCTAATCAGACCTCAACAATCTCCTTAAGGAGCCAAAAAGTCTTCATCACATCATCTCTTTGTCTTTGTACAATAATCAATTCAGCTTGTAATTCACCAACTCTTAGTCTTTGCTTCCATTCTTTATCTTCAAAGATATCAAAATTATTTCCAATGTTGTTCACTTTAGATTCAATCGCTTCATTTTTGCTTCTGAAATTATCTATTGCTACAGGCCACCAGAGACAGTATTTGTAAATATATGATATTTCTTTTATGCACTTCTTATTTCCTGAATAGTTTAGATAATCTCTGCTTAGCTTTACCACATCTCCTTTCAACCAAGGTTTCCAACTTGTGTCCTTCCAGACCTTCAAGCAACATTCTTTCTTCAACAATCTCAACTAGATTTTCTGGCAAGGAATTAGAAACAACTGATACTTTAATACCTTTCTGAAGTAGATATTCTACCAAAGCATCATCAATCTTCAGTCTGTCAATAGGAGAGGTTGCATTCCATAATTCACCAATTTTCTTCATCTTTCCCTTAACCATCATAGATTGGATGTCATTAGGATCAGAGGATTCAGATATAGTCAGGGATTCTTTCTCCCTTTCTTCTAAAATGTCAATGATATCTTCAATTAGAACTTTTCTCTTCTTTGATTCCAGAGGGGAGTCACTAATGAAAACCTTCAATTCTCTTTTATTAGAGGAAGAGCCCACTTCAAATTGACTCGATGAAGATATACCGAAGCAAAGATTTGTTTTCAGGGATGAGAAATATGATTTGCACATACTTGCATTATCTGCCAATGACTTTAGATATCTGTAGACTTGCTTTCCAATAGGAATACCTGATTCCCACACAAAATTATCCTTTCCTAGTAAGGAACACAAAAATATAAACACCAAGCACACCAACAAAGATTCGAAATGAAAGGGATAACCCTCAACCAACAACATTCGAGCATTTTCAAGTAACAAGCTACGCAAATCAAATTGCCTATTCTCCTTAACCATCATATGAGCAATGTGTACGAAAATAATCGAAGTTGAGCTTTCATGATTTCTGTAATAAATTTTATAAGAAATGTTGTACACAACATACCTAACAGCCAAATCCACAAGTGTATCTATCAATAGTGCTTAGGGGTCTTTACTAATGCCAATCAGTTCCTCCACGTCTTTGTACTTCACAATTTTATTTCTAGGGATTTCTCCAATACTGCATAAACCGGTAATCGCTTCGATTGCTTCCTTCGAGATTAAGTAGGGTTTGTCCAATACAGTACTGCTATTCTTGAAATGATTCAACAAAAACAAAATAAACTCTTTATCAGTAAACCATGGAAATTCTCTCCACAAATTCATACCTAGGGTTTTTATGTTCTGTAATTTATTTTTGCTCAGCCCTAGTTCTATTCCTTTCATCTTTCCATGATCATATTCTTCTAATTCAACCCCTTTCAGCTTCAGAGGGATAACACCACTCGATCCTCTATCCATTGCTATGGTTTCTTGAAATTTTAATCGAAGCTTCTTCAATTTTCTTCTTCCCCTTTTTGCAAATTGAGAAATGCTCCCAGATTACCTGAGACAATCTCTTCGAATTCCCTTTAGAATTGCTTCAAGCTCACTTCAAGATCACTCTAGGCCACCATTCAAGTTCTTCAAATGCTCAATTTTCCCTTTAGAATTGCTTCTTCAATTTTCTTCTTCCCCTTTTTGCAAACTGAGAAATGTTCCTAGATTACCCGAGACAATCTCTTCGAATTCCCTTTATAATTGCTTCAAGCTCACTTCAAGATCACTCTAGGCCACCATTCAAGTTCTTCAAATTCTCAATTAACCAAGAAGACTCACAAATTTCAACTTATACATCATTGAATTTACCCTAGAACACATTAAATGTGACAAACATCAAAAAGTTGCTAAAAACATTCTTCTTAACATAGAAATCCCTAATTCGGTCCACAAATCATCATGACAACATACTTTCTTCTGGTTATTTTTCCAAGGCCTCTAAATATTCATTCTTGGCATTTCAACCTCATTCCAGCCTCTAACATGCCATTCTTCTAGGGGTTTTTTATAATTTTTTGATAATGCTCCCCCTAAGACCATGCTAGGTCTAATTTCCTAATAAGTCATCTGTACTGGATGAGGGTACAAACACATTAGTAGCTTCATGTTTTTCTTCTTCTTTCTTCTTCAATATATTATTCATCTCTTGCTTCATTTCTTCTTTGTTGATCTTCTTTACCAGTTCACTCTTCTCTTCCGGAGTAGACTTTTTTCCCTTCTTACTTCAACAAACTTTTGAGACATGTCCATGTTTGTTGTAGTTACAACAGACAACACTTTTCTGATTATCCTGTCCTCCATTATTCCTTGATCTACATTGATTTGCTCTGTGTCCAAATTTATTACAGGTATAGCAGTAGACATTAAAGAGTTGATTCATTTTTCCTTCATTAAACCTGTTCCTTATTAGGTCCGACTGATCATTCTCACCTGAGATCTGCATTCTGTAGCCTTATGTCCAATCTTCCTGCATTCAAAACATTGTTCGGTGAAGGGACCATAAAACTGGTTCTTCTTGCTCTTGCATTCTATTGCTTTGTGACCATATTTTTTACAAGAAAAACAAACACCATTGAAAGAGGGATACCTTTGTGCTTTAGGCTGTCTCATAGGCAATCTCCTTGCAAAATTCCTTGAATTTATTTTTTGCTTTCCTTTGTCTTGACTCTTCTGATTGTTCATTGTATTCTTCACATCTTTAGAACTTTCACCGATATCAATTCCCAAACCACCTTTGTCTTTACTTGGTTTTTGTCCTGCAAGTAATTCTTCAAGTTTATCGGAGCTAGATCTAAAATTATTCTGATAGAGTTTTTCCTTCTCTAGCTCTTAAGTTTACTATCTCCTGTTCAAGTCTAGAGCATTCATTAGACTTGTTCTGTACCATTGTATTCATACATTCTTCAATCCTCTTCTTCTCTTCTAATTATCTCTTGTTTCAACTGTTCACTCACTTCTCTGTCTTTCCTTGAGTTTCTTCAATTGTTCTTTCAGTTTTCAGACACATTCATTTGCATCATCTAGATTCTCTTTCATATCTCTATTTTCTTTTTCCACTTTATCAAGATCCTCAAGAGCAGTCCGAAGCTCTCCTCTATCATCCATTTAACCAACCTTTAGGATCATCCTTAAGTGATTAAGCTCTTCACCAAGGAACCAAAGCTCTGATACCAATTGTTAAACAAGCGTAGGACAACTGAGAGGGGGGGTGAATCAATTGTCACAAAATTCAAAATTAAGACTTCAACACTTATCAATTCCAAAACCACACTATTCTGTTATTAAGTAAGAGCATAAAACACAAATAACAAAAAGTGAATCAACACAATGAACACCAGATTTTTACGTGGAAAACCCAATAAAGGAAAAACTATGGTGAGGGTTAACTCACAATAAAAAGAGATTATAAAACATAATACAGAGGCTCACTGCCAAGGGCTCACTACCCAAAAGAGTACTCACTGTCCAAGTACAAAGGCTCACTGCCTATAGAAAAAATTACAGAACAAGTTAGGCCATACAACCATAATGAACTGAAAAGATGCACCTATCAAGTACTGATGTAGTTCTGGTGATGCTCAATATACATACTTAATACATTTCATCTTTTTCACACTTCTTCACTTTAGCATTCACAACTCAATCATCTGTCTATTATATTCTTCAAAACTGTTCAATATATATATACTCGATCTTTACCGCAAAAATCAATTAGGTCGATCTAATTAGATGCACTTCTTATTCACGAAAAATATCAACTGTCGGCTTCAATCATTCAAAAAATATTTACAAAACAATTCAAACCTTCAACACGTTACATCATGTCAGCATAGACTAAAAATAGGTCGCACATATGTCCACATACCGTATCACAATTAACTCAAGAAGTTAGCCAGGAATAGGCTTCAAAGCAAAAAAAGGCAACCAAAAAAATAATGCCACAATGCCGTATGAGCACCAGAGCACATAATAATCTGATCATACATGCCTTCAACAATCATAAACAATCTCCCAAAACCGCAACTAGTAACTATCAACTGTGGAGAAATGCAGACTAAAATACCAGAGAATGCACCAGATCCACCACCGGAGGAGATAAACCAGTTGTGCACACATTTTAGGGTACTGGACCAAGCTTCCAACATGGTGACATCAATGACAACATATAGAAAAACTTCTCCATTCTTCCAACAATATTTACCACTGCAATAAGTAGCTCTTTAACTTGTGCATTTTCAAACTCCTGTTCTTATTATATGATGATAGTGATTCATTTGACATTTATGGTGGCTAACTCCTTATCTTGCAAGTCTGTATTTACTTATTTGACTGTATAAACTAGCTTATGAGTGAGAAACTATTTATTAAGATGGATA
>VDFB02292527.1:16022056-16041344 GCA_007258455.2 Sequoia sempervirens | reverse complement strand
CTGCCATGTTGTTAGTGCATGCAAATGCAATCTTGAATGACTTGGGATGAATCACCTTGTGGTGTGATAAACAATATCCCGACCCACGAACCATGATTTGTGTGAGCCATCAAAATTATAGTTTCCATGTTATGTTTGTGTCAAATGTGAATATGAACTCATCAGGAAAGTCTGCAACTAATGGGTGATCTGCCTGTATGGGTGTGTCAGCTAACTGATCAGTAATGACCTGTCCTTTAATAGCTTTTATTTCTACATACTGGATATCATACTCACTAAGTATCATTACCCACTTGGCCAGTCGCCCTGTTAATGCTGCCTTGCTAAGAAGATATTTCAGAGGGTCTATTTTAGCAATCAACATTGTTTGATGGTTTAGCATGTAGTGCCTCAATTTTTGGGTAGCAAATACTACTGCAAGACAGGCACGTTCAATGTTACTATAGTTGAGCTCATAACCAACCAAAGTATGGCTGACATAATATATTTCCCTTTCATGACCTTCATCGTCATTCTATGCAAGCAATGCTCCGAGTGATGAATGGGTTGCTGTAATATAAAGAATCAACAGTCTTCCTTCAATAGGTGGCATTAAGACAGGTGGTGTGAGTAAACATTTTTTAATCAGTTGAAAAGCCTCTTCACACCTAGCTGTCCATGCAAAGGGTACTCCTTTCTTAAGTAGATGTTGAAAAGGATGTGTCTTGTCTGCTAGCTACACTATAAATCTTTTGATAGATTGCAACCTTCCTTGTAATGTCCTTAGTTGAATAATATTGTTGGGTGGTGGCAAGTGATGTAGAACAAGTTCAGGATCCAACCCAGGCATGTCAACATATGAACAAGCAAAATTTATCTGTCTCTGTTCAAAGAAGTCGTGGAACTCTGATTTCTCTTGTGTTGTCAATGACGCTGCCAAATAAATCAATCGAGGATTCTCTTTTGTGCCTATGTTGACTTCTACTGATTCTTCAATGAGCATGGGTGACTTTTCTTGTGCAACGGGGAGAATGTTCAAACCTCCATCCTTAGGCACCTCAGAGAGGTTTTCACCTTCGGATGCGTCCTTTCTTTTTACTTTTTCATTGTCTAGAGGTGCCTTTCGGTTTTCACCTAAAGACTCATCCTTTTTATTTTGTTTATCATTTTTCTCATTTTTGCGACTGGAGGGTTGAACAAATTCCCCAAAATATGCTTTATTGTCCAAGTCAATGGTAAAACTAGCTTTATGATCTCCGTTAGGTATGCCTTCTCGTAATCCCAGGAACTCAGCAATTGCTTTGTCGTTCTCAAAAATGTCTAAGACGGGTGTATCTTGTTGATCCCAATCTATGAGTTGGGGATAAACTAAGGGCATGTCATCGTCGGAGTTATCAAAGTCTAATGGGGTCAAGGTAAAGATTGAATTATTCATGTGATTACAAAAATCTTGTACCAGGTCGGTTTTTCTCTTGGGTTTGGGTCGAGGTAGATGAATAGGTGGGCCTAATGCCAAGGTTTGACTATCAGAAATAGGTGGCTCAGGTTGCCAAGAGGTAGGATCAAGTGATTCCCAATAGTAGTGTTTAAACCATTCCTCTTTTGTCATTTTCTTTGGTGGACAAGAATTTAAAGGATTTGGTGAGGAACTTAACATCAAGTCAAGTTCTCCAAATAATTTGTCAAGGTCCATGGAAGAAGTAGAGGATAAGGAATCCCACTCATAAGCGTTAGAATCGGGGGAGTCACGATGATATTGGTCTACTGGTTCGTGAGATGTCTTAATATCTTCTGAAGCACGTACTTCCTCAAGTAAGGGTAATGGAGTACTAGGAACGCCAATCTGAATCGGTTGAAACCCTAGCCCTACTCCTTTTGGCCACTGAGAAACAAATATTGGTTCAGATGCGCCATCTTGGTTTAAACCTAAACCACTTTGTCCATCATATCCTTTGCTTTGCATGATTTTGAAACCCTTTCCATATAGACTTGTAGGAATATAAGCAAGTAAAAGGGGTTCCTGATTATCTTCCTTATACAGCCAGGAAGTGACATCTTATGTATCTACAACCTCTTTGCTTAATTCACCCCATTTAGTAAAATTTGTTGTGGGGGAAACATGTATAGTGATCATAGATTGTCCCCTACCTGTTATAGGTAAACATATGACTTGGGAGGAACCAAATGGCTAACACAATAAGAAGTCTTCATGTAATACTCTCCACAACCCTTGTCTTGGATCTCGACCCTAGGAGTGGTAGGAAGTGAGGGTGAAACAGATGTTCGAGTGAGTGTGGACGGGTCAACATAAGAAGATGGATTAGACGGTGAGGCCTCTTGGTTGACTGGCACTTGACATTGAGGGATCTCCTTTAGATTTGTGCAATACTGGAAAGGATCGGGATCACCATCTATAGTTATTTTGGTGCCATTGTAAGGGAATTTAAGACACTGATGATATGTGGAAGGGACCGCCTTCATGGCATGAATCCATGGTCTACCTAGCAGAAGGTTATAAGGTAGGGTGAGATCCAAGATCTTGAACTTTGTCTCCATTACCACAGGACCAATCTTGATAGGAAGTGTTACCACCCCCTTTGATTTTCGTTCTTCATCATCATAAGCCTTAATGACAATACTCTTAGTGGTTTCTACGCATGCTTCTGAGATACCTAATGCCTTAATTAGTTTTAAAGTGCATAGATTTAACCCTGCTCCTCCGTCTACCAAAACTCGTCTAACTTTGGTGTCATCAACAAGGACTTCTAGATGTAAAGGGTCATTGTGATTCATCTTGTCCATGGCATAGTCTTGTTCAAAAAATATGGCATGATGATTATTGGTCAAGTAGCCCACCATTTCTTGGAAATGATTGACATCAAGGTCATTAGGGACTGTGGTGTTGCGATGGTGGTCCTTCTAAAAGTGAATGTTGGTCAGTGGTCGTTGGTGTGAGAATGGGCACTGTCAGTGTAATGGTATTGATGTTTTGATTAGCGGCGTGAAGGCAATGAATGATTTTTCCGCTATCATAATCATGTTTGATACTTGCATAATTGGCTGTCATATTGGTCTTATTACTCGAACTGGGGACAGTTCCTTTCCCATGGTCATGTAGTGGGTCTGAAAAGACTTGATGATCAGTGTTGGATGTCTTTTGTTTTTGTCCACTAACCTTAATAATTCTCTTGTCAACAAGATCCTGTATGATATTCTTCAGTTGTCGACAGTTTTGTAGGTTATGTCCCTTAGTCCTATGATAATCACAAAAAGGCATTGTCATCCCACCAAGCTGGTTTAAACTGTCCTGGATCTATTGTCTTGGTTCAACTGTATGTAGGGGTTGTGTTGTAATAGTTGTTTGAACACCGACTCAATGGGTTCCCCTAAGGGAGTGAACTCACGTTTTTGAAATCTCCTTGGTTGTGGACGTTGAGTATTTGAGACCGTGTTAGGAGGTTGATTGACAACATTAAGTGTGTTGGAAAAAGTATGAGGTCCTTGTAATGTGAGGAGGGGTCTTGCTTGTAGTGTTTTAGCATCAACCACCCCATCATTGGTGACATTTTTGTTGCGAGACCAGAATCTGTTTTCTGTCAGTGGGGGTGTTTTGTACGATTGGGTTTCTATTGGATGTTGTCATTTTGATTTCACCCTTTTCAATAAGATCCTTCTCTATTATCACCCCTTTTTCCACTAGTTCTGAAAAAGATATGCAACAATGTACCCTTAAGTTACTCCTGAGTTTTGGATGAAGGTTTTCTTGAAACATTGTAACCTTTTGTTTTTCGGGTATTTCGACAGGACACCTACTAGCAATAGTTCTCCATCTCTGGAAGAAAGCAATGAATGTTTCACCTTCGTCTTGCGTTGTATGGCACAAGGTTGCTATATTTATCTCATGGTCAATGTTGAAGGAGAATTGCTCCACAAATTTCTCAACTAATTCCCCCCAAGATCTAATGCCAGAATCTAGACTTGAAAACCACTCTAGTGCAATTCCTACAAGACTTCTTGGAAATAGCCTCATAAGATACGTGGGGTCATAAGCGACATCTATGCATATGGTAGAAAATTCCCTGATATGTTCTACTGGATTGTGTTTGCCATTGTACTTAGGAAGATTTGGTATGACATATCCGTGAGGGAAAGGTGTCATGTACAATGATCTATCGAAGGGGAATGGGCATATGTCCTTTGTTGAAAATGATTTCTTAGTTGACACCGACATGTTATCCATTTGTGTTTGCAATGCGTGCATTTGTGTTTGTAGGATGTCAACTTGGGTCAAAGATGTGCTAGGAGGATTATGCAGATCCATGTATGTATTCTGAAATCCAAAGTCTCGTGATGGGTTTTGATTGAACGTTGGCATCTGAGGTGGATTTGGATTCAGAATGTTGGTAAATGTATTCTGGTCTGGTATCTGCATAAATTGGTGTTGACCTGGGTTCTATGTAAATGGATTCCGAGCACCACTTTGTGAAAAGGGATTTTGATTCAGAATTGATGTGAATTGGTTTTGACTTGGAATCTGTGTGGACGGATTCTGACTACTAATCTGTGAAAAAGGGTTCTGATTCGGAATCGACATAAATTGGTTTTGACTTGGAATCTGCGTGGACGGATTCTGACTACCAATCTATGAAAAAGGGTTATGATTTAGAATCGATGTAAGTAGATTCTAACTGCTAGTCTGGAAGAGTGGATTTTGATTGCCATATTGGAAGGAGGGAATGCCCCCTGTTTGTGTAATCCTTGGTATAGTACTAGTGATTTGAGCACTAGGTATGGCCATCAACTGTGGTAAGGTACCCATGATACTAGCAATAGGTATGATTGTTGATTGTGCACTTGTGACACTGACATATGAGGTATGGGATGAGGTTTTAGGTCTTTTACTCCCAATAAGAGGACCAGTGGGAGTGGATGATGATGCCCCTGTAGTGAAATTAAATCCCGATGTCATGCTAGATGTACCAAATGGGGACGTATGGACTGTTGTACTCTGTGTAGACGTGCTAGATGGCTTACCTGTGTTGACCTGAGGTATAGTAGTACTAGCAGTCATGGTATTTGTCCCTTGTGTAGGTTGAGTTTGTAATGTGCTAATATCAAATCCTGGAGGTATGGTAGTACCTTCAACTAGCAATTTTCCTAAAAACCGTTGACGATCATTTGCTAGGTACTCATCTACAAAAGAGGAAAACTCAGGGTCCTATGCGACAACCTCTATGTCCTCTACTATAATATGTCCTTGAGTGTTTCTAGTGGTGAATTTGTCTAATAGAGTCTTATGAGGTCTTGAAGAAAATGGATTGATGAACTCGTTTGGGTTCGACATGTTTTCTCTCTCTCTTCTCTTAGACCTAGTTTCAACCATGTAAGACACGCTCAATATGCAGGATATGCAAGACTATATTCTACAAACTATATGACTCTAGTCTATGTTTTGGGGATTTTCGTATGCAAATAATGAATGTCCTAGGATGACACTAGTCTAGACTCTAAAGATGCAAAGTCTAAGCAAGACCCTAAAGTGATCAATTCTATAAACCCAAGATGAAGGGACCAACTGCCTAAAGTCAAACCAAGGTGTCAATTTAGTTAAGTCAAGGAACCAATGTAGGACGAGGATCAGAGACAAGTTGAGTTTCCTAACTAGACTGATGAGCTAGGATGACTCTCTGTAGGACAAAGTATAAGATGATAGGACTAGGTTCAATGACAAATTTTGTTGACACTATGACCTTTTTAGAGTGTAGATGGTAAATCAATCCTAAAGTCTGTAAAGGTGACCTTTCTAGAAGTCTAATGCAAAGGTGATATGTACCCTAAGATGAAGCTAAACTCTAATTGAAGACAACTATGGTAACGACTAAATGAACCTAAAGGATGCAAAATTGAGCAAATCGTTTCAGGTTTCTGTTTCAAAGACTATTTGTGTGAAGACAACTGAAACTGGTATAACCGTGTTGACTAGACAGTGACTGTGAATTTTGGTTTTCTGGTAACCAGATAGATGCGTCGCAGGATTTAACAAATGTGGTTCAAGTTTAACAGTTGCGGTCTAAACTCATAGATGCGACTCAGAATATAACACATGCAGTTTTTCCAAAGCAAATGTGAGCCAAACTGACAGATGTGACTCAATATTAACAGATGCGACTGACAATGACAGATGCGACTCTAAAAATTAGATGCGAGTTTTTGGTGAACAGTTGCGACTCTTTGTGAATTTTTAGTGACATGATATTTAAAGTGACTCCATTTTCTGTGATCAAATTCTGACAATCAAAGACAATCGTAAGACAAAGTGTTTTCAGTTTTGATTTTGGACTCAAAGAGTGTTTAAAGTGATAACAGACAAGCACATCCTAATAAGCCAAAGGCCTAGGGTTTGTTTACTTGGTATAGCACACCTATTATACCTTGGATTGGTGATGAACACCTTTCCTTCTCGAGAGCAGATAGCTTAGGAATTTGGTGGCATTGGCATCTTTTGAGCACACCAATTCTGAATTCTTTGGGCAATGACCTCCCAAGAACTGCTATCTCTACTCAAGGGGATTAGTAGTGAGTATCTTTGGGCAATGACCTCCCAAGAATAGCTCATTAACATCTTTTGAGCACACCAATTCTGAATTCTTTGGGCAATGACCTCCCAAGAACTGCTATCTCTACTCAAGGGGATTAGTAGTGAGTATCTTTGGGCATGATGCTGTACCCTGCACTAATACCAAGCAACGACCACAAATAGGTTGGTATCTAAAACAAAGGGTATTTAATTCGGGCATTTTGTTCATGGGGTGTGATCCATACGGCACGAGTCCCCTTTCGGATCCATCTCGTCGTAACCACACTCGTGATTCTTGGGGTTTCCCCAAGAACCCACTTTTATATACCAGCTAGAAGTCTTTTGGGTTTAGGGTGCTACCGGTCTGAGTCGTCCTGGGGTGAGTACTTTTTCCCACCAGAACAGGCCCAAGTTCTAGAGTTGGTAACCGTTTCTCTTACACCCAGGATCGCACGGATGTGCAAGGGGAGAGGATACTTCGATATACCAAGTCGTAAGGGTAACCAGACTTGTGCTTTCGCACCAAACACAGTAGACACTTGTTAATTTTAACCAAATGAAAGATTTGCTACGCTACCAAACAATCTGTTTCAAAATTTAACTAGGGTCTTTGACAAGCGTCCTGTAGAAGATCTCATTAGTAATTTTCAATATTGTCTTCGTCAATCATCCTGCAAAAGCTTGTTAACTCCAAATGGCCACATGCTGAAAATCAAATATCAGTAACACGAAAATCAATTGAAAATTCTAGATTGCCGAAAGCAAAAATAAAATTTTACTAGTCAATTGCGTCGCTTCGTTACCAGTCAAATGCATCATTTCTGTTTCAGTTGCGGCTCAGGAAATCAATTGTGGTTCAGAATTTTTAGATGCGTCGTTTCTCTGTCAGATGCGGTTCAGAAAGTCAATTGCGGTTCATGAATTGTCAGATGCGTCGTTCCGTATGAAAAATCTGCAAAAACCAAAATTAAAAGATCTACGGATTCACGAAGATGGTGTCTTCACGTCGGGTTCACCAAATGTAACGCCAAATAAAAGCTTTGCACAATAGACAACAAAGAAGATCATTAGAAGCACACATGCATACAATACTAAAATCTAAAATGCAAATTCATTCGTTAAGCAACAAAGAACATGGGAAAGTAAAAACGTAATTAAAACTAGAACAATCTCACCAATTTTCAAATGTATTTCCATGATTCATCTCGATTTCCCTTCTCCATTTTGCTTGTGTAGTATAATTGCCCTCTGATTTTTCAAGTTCGTGCACGTATAGCCTAAGATAGTGATTAGCAAAATATCGAAGATTCAAGACAAAGTGCTCTCAAAAGTTATAAAATTCGCAAGAGAGATTTCGAGAGAGATTGGAATGATGAATGATAGATCAATTTGTATAAAATTGATTATTCGAATGACAGGACAAGATCGAAAGATTAACAGATGGTTGAGATCGATAGATTAGACATGCATTCTGATAACTGACAGTGATGACATGAGTGATTCGAATTAGAAATAGAATTAAAGATTAAATAAATGATTTAATCTTCAGTTCGGCATTCGAAAACATTAGAAATATCTTTGCATGACAAAGATGAAGATTGATTATAACGACTCTCTATTCGAACGCACGCACAACACTTAATTAATTAAATAATAATATTTAATTAATATGCATGTGCATGCAAATGAGTTAGAACTGGACGATTGATTGATCTGACGAAGAGATTACTCGAGACAACCACTCAGACATCAAATGAAGAGTTAACTGAGCGATTAAAATAGATGTCGAGTCGAGTAAAAGTGAATACTTAGATAACTCACATAATTATCTAAAATATAGAGGAATGCGTTAAAATAGAATTAATGAATTAAATAATTCATTTAATTCAAAGAACTTGATATTCGAAGAATAATTAAATAAATAATATTTATTTAATTAAATGATGAAGGGATTTTAAATGAATAATTAAATAAATAATGAATTTATTTAATTATAATTGAAATATGATAAAGAGTAAATTAAATAAGAATTTATTTAATTTGACAAGACAGATAAGGTTAATTAGTAACATAATTAAATAAAAATGTTTATTTAATTAATCGATAGAATAAAGAAAAGTGTAAATTAATTAAATAATTAAGATTATTTAATTAACAGAAGAAATAAAAGAAGATGAATTAATTAAATAATTAAGAATATTTAATCAATAGAAGAATTAATGTTAAGGTGAATTAATTAAATAATTAAGATTATTTAATCAATAGAAGAATTAAGAATTATGAATTAATTAAATAATTAAGATTATTTAATCAATAGAAGAAATAAGAATTATGAAGAATATTGAAGTCGCAGGCCTAAACCGAATTTTGGTGTCTACACATAGCATTATCATTGGGCATTTGAGCAATTATCATGCATCTAGGTCATCACTTCATGCTTTTGCAACCATGGGAGCTTCTTGATTGAGCAATCCAACTTACCATCACCATTAAAATGAAATACAAGGTTTGCACATTGGTTTGTTTCATGTTTTGAATTGATTTTCATTTACTATATGCTGATTTCTAACCATGCATACACTCAATTTCATTTGTAAGTGGAATTTGATCTTCTCTTGTTTTGGGTTTTGATGATTCTAACCCTTTTTTGATTTCATTTCCATTTTTCACTTACCCCACTTCACACATATATCACCTAGTCTTATATGTAGAGCTACCCTCAACACCATTATCCATTTCATCTTTGTCAAGTCTATTGTTTTATCTTCTAGTACAACTCATATCAAATAGTCGAACCTTTGTAGAATATTTTATGAAAGCAATCCCTTGCTTTCCTTGGTGCAAATGTGGACCATCATCACAACCAACTATAACTCGATGATGAATGGAATCCATGACAAAGACCCAATAGAAACCTAAAATGACGACCATTAAACATTACCAATTGGGAAATCTAAATCCAAGATTGCTAAATTGAGGAGTGATTTGCAAATCAAAGTATTTGGCACTCAAATAGATACTACTACTACATAAAGGGTGATTTGCATATATAGTGATTTGTAATTGTGTAGGTATTGCCCTAGATCTTAATGTATGTTGATGAACAATTTTCAAAATTATTAGTACTTGCCATTAGGTAATACTATTGTAATGAGTTTTGTCAATTATTTATTAATAAATTATTTTTGAACCAATTAAAAACTAAAATTTTAATCCTCTTCAAATAAAATTTAATTTTTCTAAAG
Organism: Sequoia sempervirens; assembly: GCA_007258455.2. Lineage (NCBI taxonomy): Eukaryota > Viridiplantae > Streptophyta > Pinopsida > Cupressales > Cupressaceae > Sequoia > Sequoia sempervirens. The sequence goes on along the minus strand of VDFB02292527.1, from coordinate 16,031,543 downwards.
TGAACATGTAAAATATTTAACTTTATAAATTTAAAAAATGATCTCTTGAACATGATTGACTAATTTTTTTGGGGTGTTATGGGTGGATTTTTATGAAAAATCATATTTTAATTTTATAACAAATGTATACTATGCACATCGTCAACAAAACTGCCCTTAAACATATATTAAGGTCTGCTATACAACTTTGTTTTGAAATGAAACTATATTAAAGCATACTTTGCATATACTTGGTATCCTTCATCTTTTGTGTGAATCACATTGATTTACTAACACTCATATCTCAACCCAAAACAAAGAGAAAAAGAAAAAAGAAAAAACTTTGTTACTACATGTTCCAAGCTTAGATGTATTCCTTGGTACCCAAAACTAAGCCATGATGTAACTTACCCATCCTTGTAAATGGACCCACACCAATGGTACAAATGGAGAAAGTTAGAATCTAAACCACACTTGGGTCATTAACTTCCATCTATTGTATTGACTAGTCACTTGGATGAGCAAAAGGTAGGCAATTATTGTATTGTCAGCTATAAAAGTTGGGTACATAGCAACCACTCATGCAAGCAAGGAATTTGTATGGTCTACAGTGGTTGTGTTCAAATGTTGGCCTTTTACATAAAGTTGTAAAGAAATACTATGACTATCAAAATGTAATTTACTTGGATAAAAACCTTACTTATCATGCCTGGGCAATGCATGATGATATGCAATTTAACTTTGTTAGAGACATAGTTGATGACAAAAATGTATTGTTGGATAAAGTAGATACCTTAAAGAATGTTGTTGACTCATTAACAAAATTTGTTAAAACAACTTTGCATGTTTTAATACACCCTTTGTAGCCTTTACATTAAAAATTATCAGGTATTGTTTTCTTTATATCACATTTAAGATTTTGTTAGCATTGTGTCTCATGTATTTATTTATCAGGATTATTCTCTTCACTCTAACCGCACACAGCCTCATTCAAACTTATAAAGCATGCAACCCAAATAAAAATAAATTTTGATGGAGATTGAGCAGTAAAGGAGGATATATAACATGGATTCGTTAGCTTGGTGGTAGAGAAATCATATATAATTCTGAATTTCTCATAAATCCAACCTATTTCAACCAACCTTGGGTTAGGATTCTATTTTGAGATGCCAGTAATACATATGCAAATCCTTCAAATAGATTGCTTGAATTCCATATTTGAGGTTGCCAAAAAATCAAATCAATGGTGATGATATAATATAACAATGTAAACTGATATGTCTAATAGTTTATTCATCGGATTCTTTCAGATTCAATCATTTTATATGTCACTATGTGACACTTGTTTATAATAGACCACATTTGATTTAATATTCAATTTATTGTTAAATTATTTGTGGATTTTGATTGTGTAAGTTTTTTTCATCAACGTTTTGGATCATGCTCCATGATCCATCATGATGAAGAATTGTGTAAGTTTTTAACTCTTCATCCTTATGATAGATCACTGAGTGTGATCCAAAATGTTGATTTAAAAAAACTTACACAATTAAACTCCAGAAATAATTTAACAACATTCTCTATAAATTGTAAAAATCCACTATCACTATTCAATTTATTTTTCAGTTTTAAGCCCTTTCTTCCTTTACATCAATGGTAATTTGAGAGTCTTCCAATTTCTTGATACCCAATTGAGAGCTTGTTTAAAGGCCTAAAAATAGCGCATGTGCTTCTGGTTCACTATTCGTTATGCAGAAGGAAGCTCAGTTATGGATAGTAGACCCTGCAATATTTTGCTTTCTGAAAGCCAGATGCTGGATAGTCACTGCCGCATCGAAACAGCCATAATTCCACACCTTATATTCTTTAATGCTCTCTTTTGAACACCACAATAGCGGGAAAACCCACTAGCGAAATAATTATATAAGCCTCGACCCTCCTTAGCTTCTTCGTCAAGTCTCGCCATTAAGAAAAATTTAATATCCAATTGAATACCCATCTCAGAGGCTCCATCTCCAATCTAAAACCTCAATACTCAATTACTATTTCTATTGAAAACTTAAAATTAGTCTTGAAGCTTTTAAAAAAATGCATGTAACTCCCTGACACATGTCATGGGAATGTTTTGCATGTAGAACCCATATTCATAGTCATTTATGATTTTTTATTACGTTTGGCTATATCTTGTTTCTACAACTTGAATACTCATTCGGTCTTTTTGAAGTGTTTTTCCTGATGCTGTAACAATGCATCTTATCGAGAGAGGCGAGAGGCAAAAGGCTGTGCATTTTGATAAGATTACTGCCAGATTGAAGAAGCTGAGCTATGGTTTGAATTCTGATCACTGTGATCCAGGGCTTGTTTCAAACAAGGTTTGCACAGGGGTCTGCAAGGGGGTTACTACTAGTCAGCTGGATGAATTGGCTACCGAGACCGCTGCTGCAATGACTGCAAATTGCCCTGACTATGCTCTTGTAAGTCACGGATCGCCCATTTATACCTTCGGAGATCAACTGCACTAAATTCGTGAATCCCAAAATGGTCTTACTATTTTTTCTGGCATTCGTTTGACGATGGGTTGCAGTTGGCTGCCAGGATTGCTATCTCAAATCTTCACAAGAACACTAAGAAATCGTTTTCTGAGACGTGAATATTGCATTACAACTAGCCTTAAATCAGTGAAATACACGTCCATCTTGTGGTATATATGCATTGCATTCACGCCTTATTAGAAGCTTTTAATTGTATATACACAATATATACGTCCTCATAGCAATATCATAGTCATCTAGTTAATAGTTATCTACTTGAGGCACGAGTGAGTTACTCTCAGCCTCATCAACTTTGATTAGGATTTGTTAGTTGTTAGATTGGGATAGAACTGAATTGCAATTATAGATGCCACTAACATATTTATGTGAAATAAATCTTTGTAAAAGATGTTATACATAAGTATATGTATATACATGTATCTACATGCATTATTGTATATATGACATATACATGCAAATAATAAATATATATGTAACACATATATATGTATATGTATATTGATATACAATATAATTTTATATGTATATATACGGCATCAGGCAAATTCATGATCACCAACAATTCACCATCAATAATTCATTGCTGTGACATATTCATCGTGTATACAATTCACCATCAGCAATTCATCGTTGAGGTATATTCATCGCATATACCTTTTTATGCATTCAACAAAATCTCTGTACTTTTTCTTTTGTGGGTGCTTTTGGCCACTTAAGTATTTAAAAATGTATATGTGGTGAATATACCACAGTGATGAATTGCTCGTGGTGAATTGTATATGTGATGAATTGTTGGGGGTGAATTACCAGTGGTGAATTGCTGGCAGTGAATTTTCCTAGAGCCATATTTACACATACATATTCTCTTACATCATATTGGGTGCATCTCTGCAGTATTTTGTAAAATGCTTGTTATAATGAATTTGACATTTTGGTGACTGGATCTATTTGTGTTGCAGAATCAAGGACATGTATGCCCACAGAGACATGAGATCTGGTCAGACGGCCCCTCTGATAGCGGATGATGTTTACAGTATCATCAAGGTGCTGTTCATAATTTCCTTGCATACTCTGTAAATTCTGTGGTTGATGAAACTTAACTTTTGTTAGAAATGTGATTAGGTTTCTCTAGGGTTTTGAATAGTGTAGTTCTTAAGTGGAAAATTCTGAAGTTAATAATCAGCATATTTTTGCAATGTTATGTTTGTTTACATAGAATTTTAAAAGAAAAAACATGAGATTTCCACTCTTCTTTAAACTGGTGAAGACTACACATTTAATTGATGTTTTGGATCACACTGTGGTTCATTATTGGGATAAAAGAGAGGGGGATCATGGAGTGTATTGATGTCAATAGTTTTGACCAGAAGCCTGTTAGACTGATGCTAATAATGTTGAGCCTTTGGTTTTTTGTGCATTCTCATTTGTGACACAAATGCTGATTATGATCTATGTAAATTTTGTGTCTCCAGAATGCCGTTCGTCTAGACAAAAAAATAATTTATGACAGAGATTTTGACTATGACTACTTTGGATTCAAGACTTTGGAGAGGTCCTATCTTTTAAAATTGAATGGGAGTTGTTGTGGAAAGGCCTCAGCATATGTTGATGAGAGTCTCTGTGGGAATTTAAAAGGATGACATTGAATCTGCTATCAGAACTTATCACTTGATGTCACAGAGGTGATTTACACATGCTTCTCCAACTCTCTTTAATGCTGGAACTCCAAGGCTCCAGGTATGTACTTCTTGTAACCATCAAACATATGTTTTTTGGGGTAAACTTTCAAAAGTTAAGACCAAACGTAATCACATATGTTAAGTTGAGCACACGATTTTGGTGCATTTTCTGTTCTGAGTAGGTATCTTGAAACGCTTCTAGTAGTAGCCTATTATGACATCTTGTTAAGCTGTTGTTATGAAGAATGGTTTACCTGAGAGTTGTATACATCAAATGGCATGAGTTAATTTTGCTTGCAACTAAGATCAGTGGGACTTTGGTTTGATGCTTCTTTGACATGACAACTAAATTTGGGAAACATTCTAGACTTTCAAGGTTGGACTTGAAACACTATGGTTTGATTTACGCGCTTAAAAGGGTTGAGTTCGTTTGCTTTTTTGCCCTTCTGATATGCTATAGTGATTCACTTCATATTTTGGCTTTGGGCAGTTGAGTAGCTGCTTCCTTCTCTGCATGAAGGAAGATAGCATTGAGGGTATGTATGATACCCTTAAGGAATGTGCTGTAATTAGCAAATCAGCTGGGGGAATTGGAGTTTCTGTTCATAAAATCCGTGCAGCAAATAGCTACATCAGGGGAACAAATGGCATATCAAATGGTATAGTTCCAATGCTACGTGTGTTTAATGATACTGCTCGCTATGTAGACCTGGGTGGAGGCAAGAGAAAGGGTAATGCTTAATATGAAACACATCCTATTATGTTCTTACTTTCAAGGTAACAATGCATTCGTTCTTGTAAGAGGCAGCTGATATGAAACATACCCTGCTATGTTTTGGTTTTCAAATTAAAATGGCAAGCTGCTCAATCTGATTACAATGTTCCTGCAGGTGCCTTTGCTGTATACTTGGAGCCATGGCATGCTGATGTTTTTGACTTTCTTGATTTGAGAAAAAGACATGGGAAGGTAATTTTACTTTTGTTGTGGGATTAAGTAATTGACAGTAATTAGGAAAGAGTTGTTAACATTGTTGTTTAACATTTTAGGGTCTCACGTGATTGATTTGGGTCATCTTACAGGAAGAGAACAGAGCTAGAGATTTGTTCTATGCGCTCTGGGTTCCAGATCTTTTTATGAAGAGGGTCCACGACAATGCTACGTGTTTATTGTTTTGTCCGAATGAATCTCCCGGACTAGCGGATTGTTGGGGTGAAGAGTTTGATTAACTGTATCTTACGTATGAGCAGCAGGTAAAGCCTTTGTTTCCCTCTATTCAATTTATTTCTTTGGTTTAATCTGTTCTTAGCATGCAATGTGGCTGAAAGACTGCACAATGGAATCGGGGAAAGGCAAAGAAGGTTGTTCAAGCCCACAAGCTGTGGTTTGCAATTCTGGAAGCTCAGATAGAAACAGGAAACCCTTACATTTTGTTCAAGATAGCTTTATATTTTCTTGAGAAATTTAACAATTTTTAAAATTTTGTATTTTCTTTGTTTGTTGGAAGCATTGATCCTATTTTGGGCTTTAGGATCACTGCAATAGAAAGAGCAATCAACAGAATCTTGGAACAATCAAGTCCTCAAACCTTTGCACCGAGATTATTGAGTACACTAGCCCAACAGAAACTCCAGTCTGTAATTTGGCGTCTCTTGCAAGGAATGGAGTGAGAAACTCTCTTTTACTCGCTCCTATGCCAACAGCCTCAACCAGTCAAATTCTTGGGAATAATGAATGCTTTGAGCCTTACACATCTAATATCTATAGTAGGAGAGTATTAAGGTGAGCCCCTTTTGCCTTTGAGTATGGTACTTGTATTGTATTTCCAAAGGAGTTATTTAAGTATAAGCTGTTTACTGAATTGACAGTGGCGAGTTTGTAGTGGTGAATAAGCATCTTCTCCATGACTTAACTGATACTGGGATTTGGAATCCTGATTTAAAGAATAAGATCATTTATCGCAATGGCTCTGTTCAAAATGTTAGTGAGATCTCTAAAGATCTCAAAGCTATTTACAGGTGAATCTCTTACTCATTTACAAGATCTTTAGTTATGCAACTCTTTTGGGGTGTCTCTGAGGTGCTATATGGTGGGTTTTAATAAAACAGGACTGTTTGGGAAATCAAGCAGCGTACAATTGTTGATATGGCAGCTGATCGGGGCTGTTATATAGATCAGAGCCAAAGTCTGAATATTCACATGGATCAACCTAATTTTGGGAAGCTAACTTCACTGCATTTTTACACTTGGCCAAAGGTATAACACTCAAATTTGTGGCATCTAAGTTTAACAGAATCAAAATCAGGAGTATATATAAAATGGCTTATTAATCTGGTTCACCTAAAAGAAATTATATCAATTTTCAATTATTTTGTCACACAGGTAGATTAAAGCCTTTGTGAGTATTCTTATTAAATCTATGAAGTGAGGCCAACCATAGATTGATGTCAAAACCAAGACAGGGATGCCAATCTTGTATTCTTATAAACTTCCCTGTTTATTTACCCCATGTTTTTTTTTGTTTTGTCAAATTTTATAGACTAGTAGGGCGGTTTAGGGTTTTATGGACTGGTTGCTACTAATCTTTCACTACATATACTTGTTTTGCATACTTTGTGTGCTTGATACACAAGGTTGTAATTGCCAGTGAATTTTTATCTATTTATTAATAACTTAGAAGGAACTCAGGTGCAAATCAAGCAATAATAGAGATCTTGTTGAAAATGCAAAATTTAGACAGTCGAAGATTCAGCAAATGTAACATCTAGGCTAAGAATCATTACAAGGTAATATCTTAGTTGACAAGCTGGTTCTTCTGTTGATCAGGGCCTAAAAACTGGAATATACTATTTAAGGTCTAGGGCTGTTGCAGATGCAATCAAGTTTACAGTGGACACCACCACTATAAAGGTGCTTATGTTGAATCTCAAGATCCTATTTGTTATTGTGGGTGTTGGGTTTTTCGGTAGTATTAACATTAATTGCTATGGTTTTCTTCTGTACAAGAAAAGCCCAAGTCAGCAGATGAAGATGTGGATACAAAAATTGCACAAATGGTATGCTCATTAGAGAACAAGGATGAATGCCTGGCTTGTGGGAGCTAAAGCACTAATGGAGCCTAGTTCTATTTAGAAGTGTTCAAAGACACATGGCTTTGTTCAAGCAATAGGATGATCAGATTATGTAAAATTGGTCCTTCCATATTTTTGGGGTTGTAATTGCAATGGCTTATAATTAATTTACTTTAATATGTGTATATTATTGTTTCAATTGATTCAAATTATAATATGTGATTTTGTAATTGAAGAGTTTGCATACCCATGTCAATTTCCATATAGTTTAGAGTTCACTTATATTGAATGATTTGTTATAATTATTTATTAATAAATGGTTATTGGTGTGAAGTAAGGTCTATTTTGATTCTTATTGTGTTTTATTTACATATTTTTATATATTTTACATTATTATATTTTCATTTATATGTATTATTATACATTTATCATTTATGACTTATTTATTACTTTTATTATTTTATCCATCTTCATAATTTTTTTTTTTTTTTTGTCTTAAGATTCACATCTCTTTGTTTTGGGTTAAATCTTGTACCACACAAAATTAACCTCCAAAATTAAAAAAAATCATATTTAATTTTTGTTGACTCTTACCTACTTCTCCAGTCATTATAAGGTACACATTTATGCGATAGTTGTTTACCTTTATGTGTTATTATACATTTACCATTTAGGACTTATCTATTACTCCTATCATTGTATCCATTCCCTTAAAATCAGTTTTTATCTTAAGATTTACATCTTTTTGTCTTGGGTTAAATCTAGCACTATACAAAATTGACCTCAAAATTAAAATTCAATTTTTGTTGAATTTTACCTAATTCACTACTCATTATATTGTACACATTTATGTAATTAATTGTTATTTCTTAGTATTTAAAGGAATTTATTGTATATCAATTCACCTCCAATTCTTAATCCTAGGAAATTTAAGAATAATTCTTGTAAGAACAAATGATTTTAGAGAAAACAAACACAATTTATATTAGATTCATCTAAGATACATGCATTCCCATTGTTGTTGCCAACATTATTCAAAGGTTGTAAATCTTGTAAAATAAGGGGTTGATTGAGGAGAATGCGAAACTAATTTCCTCAAAAATGGAGTCCTTATGTTTGAGTGGATATTAAAGGTAGGGATGACACAATTTGTAGGAGTCCATGGTCAATAAGATCATTTTTATGTGTTTGAGATCATTTCCATGAATTGGGTCCCTACCAAATAGGGCATGATTGAACTCCGTGGATTTGAATTCCAAATAACTCAAAAATTTACATCTTGAGGTGAATATCACATTAAGAGCTCCAATCTTCTAGTCTTGAGGTGATCAAATTTTGTGTTGCATCAACTTATTCTCCATTGTAGTTCTTCCAACTAAGTGATTTGTCATTTGCACTTAATTTTATAAAGATCCTTTCAATTGTTCATTCACAATTGATATTGTTGTAGAAATCAAGATCTAAATGCAAAATCCAATAATAAACTTTCACAAATGAATTTAATGAGTATGATAATTTAATGATAGTGTATAGGAGTGAATTTGCACCCCTCTTGCAAATTCCCCCTTTACACCCTCGACCTTAGAAAAATCAAATCCAACTAAGTAATTCCACATCCTCATTCTATACCCCATCCTTTTGGCGCTTGTTTTTAGTGTTCGTGGGGGAATTTTTGTCGGGGATGCGAGCGTGACACATAGACGTCTGTGTGGTGTGCTGTTGTCCTGACATGATTCCTGCCTTTGGAATCTGTAGAGGTATTACGTTCTCCATTGGTGATGAAACATAATTCCCCTACACCTTCCTACCGACATTTTAACAACTCTTTCCCTCCCAAACCTTCTTCAAATGACTATCTTTCACATTCAATCCTTCTTCTTCACACTTCTTCACACATTTTGAGATCTTCTTGGCAATTCTTTCACTATAGATTCATGTTTTGCTCCATACTCTTGCTACTTGCTGCACCATTGGCTTCATGATTCCAACAATCACAACATTCTTCACATCTACCATGAAAGCTGCAACTTGGTGTCTTGCGAGACTGCTTTCAGCGTTGTTGCAGCTATGTCAACTCTGCCATAGTTGTGGACTTGCATTCCTCTCTCATTGGCCTTGAGTGCCTTTGGTTGAGGGTGGTAATGCTTTCCTATTATTACTTTGTTGTTGGATTTGAGTAGCTTAGTGTTTCTTGTAGTGCTTGGTTTC
>VDFB02292527.1:15877765-16022036 GCA_007258455.2 Sequoia sempervirens | reverse complement strand
TGCTTGATACACAAGGTTGTAATTGCCAGTGAATTTTTATCTATTTATTAATAACTTAGAAGGAACTCAGGTGCAAATCAAGCAATAATAGAGATCTTGTTGAAAATGCAAAATTTAGACAGTCGAAGATTCAACAAATGTAACATCTAGGCTAAGAATCATTACAAGGTAATATCTTAGTTGACAAGCTGGTTCTTCTGTTAATCAGGGCCTAAAAACTGGAATATACTATTTAAGGTCTAGGGCTGTTGCAGATGCAATCAAGTTTACAGTGGACACCACCACTATAAAGATGCTTATGATGAATCTCAAGATCCTATTTGTTATTGTGGGTGTTGGGTTTTTCGGTAGTATTAACATTGCAATTGCTATGGTTTTCTTCTTCTGTACAAGAAAAGCCCAAGTCAGCAGATGAAGATGTGGATACAAAAATTGCACAAATGGTATGCTCATTAGAGAACAAGGATGAATGCCTGGCTTGTGGGAGCTAAAGCACTAATGGAGCCTAGTTCTATTTAGAAGTGTTCAAAGACACATGGCTTTGTTCAAGCAATAGGATGATCAGATTATGTAAAATTGGTCCTTCCATATTTTTGGGGTTGTAATTGCAATGGCTTATAATTAATTTACTTTAATATGTGTATATTATTGTTTCAATTGATTCAAATTATAATATGTGATTTTGTAATTGAAGAGTTTGCATACCCATGTCAATTTCCATATAGTTTAGAGTTCACTTATATTGAATGATTTGTTATAATTATTTATTAATAAATGGTTATTGGTGTGAAGTAAGGTCTATTTTGATTCTTATTGTGTTTTATTTACATATTTTTATATATTTTACATTATTATATTTTCATTTATATGTATTATTATACATTTATCATTTATGACTTATTTATTACTTTTATTATTTTATCCATCTTCATAATTTTTTTTTTTTTTTTGTCTTAAGATTCACATCTCTTTGTTTTGGGTTAAATCTTGTACCACACAAAATTAACCTCCAAAATTAAAAAAAATCATATTTAATTTTTGTTGACTCTTACCTACTTCTCCAGTCATTATAAGGTACACATTTATGCGATAGTTGTTTACCTTTATGTGTTATTATACATTTACCATTTAGGACTTATCTATTACTCCTATCATTGTATCCATTCCCTTAAAATCAGTTTTTATCTTAAGATTTACATCTTTTTGTCTTGGGTTAAATCTAGCACTATACAAAATTGACCTCAAAATTAAAATTCAATTTTTGTTGAATTTTACCTAATTCACTACTCATTATATTGTACACATTTATGTAATTAATTGTTATTTCTTAGTATTTAAAGGAATTTATTGTATATCAATTCACCTCCAATTCTTAATCCTAGGAAATTTAAGAATAATTCTTGTAAGAACAAATGATTTTAGAGAAAACAAACACAATTTATATTAGATTCATCTAAGATACATGCATTCCCATTGTTGTTGCCAACATTATTCAAAGGTTGTAAATCTTGTAAAATAAGGGGTTGATTGAGGAGAATGCGAAACTAATTTCCTCAAAAATGGAGTCCTTATGTTTGAGTGGATATTAGAGGTAGGGATGACACAATTTGTAGGAGTCCATGGTCAATAAGATCATTTTTATGTGTCTGAGATTACTTCCATGAATTGGGTTAGTACCACATTGGGCATGATTGAACTTGGTGGGTTTGAATTCCAAATAACTCAAAGATTGTTTACATCTTGAGGTGAATATCCCATTAAGAGCTCCTATTTTCTAGCATTGAGGTGATCAAATTTTGTGTTGCATCAACTTATTCTCCATTGTAGTTCTTCCAACTAAGAACTTTTCCCTTTACACTTAAGTTACAAAGGTCCTTTCAATTATTCATTCACAATTGATATTGTTGGAGAAACCAAGATCTAAATGTAAAATCCAATGAGAAACTTTCACAAAAGAATAATGAGTATGATAATTCAATGATATTTATCATAAAAAGTAAAAGATAAATGTACAATGAGGCTTCTTGTATAAGTAGGATAAGGAGGAAGGAAGGTGGGAGTAGACAACTAACCCTCCAAGAATACAACACATGTCAAAATAATTGGGAAAAGTATGAGGATATGTGTAGAAATCTCTTAAGTAGATTAAAAGCTAACTAGGTTGATAATGCCACTATTTACACTAACACCCCCTTAAGTGCAACTTAAGGAGAAATGAATATAATGATGATGGATCCCAACTGCTAGGACATGTTAGGTACATATGTACAAATTTTTTATAAATGGAATAAAGGAGAAAGCCCAATGGGAAATTGAATTCCTCTCCAAAAGAGAAAAGATGTATGATAAAAATGTACAAGTGAAGAATAAAGAAGGAGAACTCATTATGGCATGTCAAGGACTACTTCTAGCACAAAGTACAATAATGGTTCCCCCTCAAAAGAGAGAAAAGAGAAAAATTCTATACAAGCCCCCCAAAAAATGAGAAGGAAAAAAATTCACTGTGAGAAAATGCTCACTCCAAAAAATGAGATGAGAAGAGAAGCCATGTACAACCTCCCCAAAAAATACCTCTTGTAGTGTTGGTAGATGCTCGACAGTAGATGTTGAAGATGATCCATGATTGTTGAACACCATTTCTCCTCTTGGGAAGAAAAATAACATTGCATATGTGTCAGATATCTTTCCATTTTAAATAAGAGTGTAGGAAGAAGGGTAAATGTCTCTAAATTTTTCACATGATCTAAAGACAATGATGTAGCCCAATATAATATTTTTTAATTGTCACACCTTGTTTTAGGATCAAATTGATTATATCATTTTAACAAACTATAAGTTGAATGCTTTGTATGTGTTCAAATTATGATATCAAAGCAATGTTTTGTGGATATTTGCACTATTATTGTTTTTCTTTACTTATGTTATGACAAAAGAGAATACCAGTTAGATATTGATGGAAAAGATATAGATACAAATTTATTACCTTTATAATGATTGTTAGTGAATTATTTATATTATGTTATGATACTATGATAAATGGACTAACTACCTTTTTGGTTAAATGAGATGAATGCAATAAATTAGTTCCCGTCCTAGACAAGGAGGGAGAGAATCACTAGAGAGAGGGAAGAAAATCAAGGAGAATGACAAGTGCATCCTAACGTCAAGAACACACACACATACAATAGTGTCTTATTGTCCTTTCCACTTAATTTTACAAAGATCCTTTCAATTATTCATCCACAGTTGATATTGTTGGAGCAACCAAGATCTAAATGTAAAATCAAATGATAAACTTTTACAAATGAATAATGAGTATGATAATTTAATGATATTTATTTGTAGACACTTAAAATTGTCCTAAATGGTATTACACACTTGCATCTAATCACTAACATCGTTTCATCATGAATTTTGCATTCTTTTCAATTGTTTGATTAAATAAGCCTAGTTGTTTAATTAAATGCATCATTTTCATCTATTGATCTAATTGACTTAATTAGGTTAATCCACCCCCTTTCACCTTCACCTCTCACCCTGTTTAATTGAATAAACCAAATTATTTAATTTAAGCCCCCTAAGTCTTCTCATTAATTTTCATTTGCACATTCCTCTCATTAATTAAATAAATTATTTAATGGATATCCTCATATTCTTCAAGTTGCACAATTAAAACTTAGTTTTAATTACTAATTGCTCATTCTCCTCACTCATCCACTTGCATGGTGAATATTCCAAAGGAATATTCTCCTATTTGGCTCCAAAAATGGAATATTCTTTTCAAACAAACTTTGTAAAAAACTTTCAAAGTTGTTACAAAGTGTGTTTGTTTGAATTATTCACATCCATTGATGTTTTTTTGATCCATGTGATCTTTGATTCTCATCCATTGATTAGAATCCTTTATCTATGTTTCACTTCAATATTGACCATTGATTGATCAAATCAATCTGAGCCCTTGATTCTTCATTTGATCTCCTATAAATACTTCACTATTTGGAAAGAAATAGATCCATCTTTTGATAGCAAAGTTATGTTGTTGAAATTCATACTCACTTGCACCCATATTTAGCATTTATTAGTATTTTAGATTAATCTCCATCCATGGTTTGCATCTTTTAACTTTGTTTCTATTTAGCATAGATTGCATCCATCTCCATCAAGAATTTTAGCATTTAGAACTCATCTTCATCATGTTAAACTAGTTTTATATCATGTTTCACACATATCTCATCAATTTCATCAAATTTTTTCATTAAAATAGATTGAAACAAGCTCATATTATCCAAGGGATTGGGAAAGGGTCACCATTCCACATCAATGCAACACCACTCCCCCAATAGGATAAGATTTGAGGTCTTAGAATAGGTTTTTTGTTATGTTTTCATGTTTTTCATGATTAGTTTAATGGGTTCCTAGTCTTTGTAATTTTGAATATCTCATTGGGATCATTGCTTAGGGGATCAAATATGGTTTAAATTCATTAGGATCTAACATGTTTAGTTCACACTATGAATTTGGTCACATTGTCATAAAAAGTAAATGATAAATGCACAATGAGGCTTGTTGTATAAGTAGGATAAGAAGGAAGCAAGGTGGGAGTAGACAACTATCCCTCCAAGAATACAACACATGTCAAAATAATTGGGAAAAGTATGAGGATATGTGTAGGAATTTCTTAAGTAGATTAAAATCTAACTAGTTTGATAATGCCACTATTTACACTATCACCCCCTTAAGTGCAACTTAAGGAGAAATGAATACAATGATGATGGGTACCAACTACTAGGCCATGTTAGGTACCTATGCACAAATTTTTCATAAATAGAATAAATGAGAAAGCCTAATGGGAAATTAAATTCCTCTCCAAAAGAGAAACGATGTATGATAAAAATGTACAAGTGAAGAATAAAGAAGGAGAACTCATTATGACATGCCAAGGACTACTTCTAGCACAAAGTACAATAATTGTTCCCCCTCAACAGAGAGAAAAGAGAAAAAGTCTATACAAGCCCCCCAAAAAATGAGAAGGAAAAAAGTCACTGTGAGAAAATGCTCACTCCAAAAAATAAGATGAGAAGAGAAGCCATGTACAACCTCCCCTCAAAATACCTCCTAGGTAGTGTTGGTAGATGCTCAACATTAGATGTTGAAGATGACCCAAATCTCTCCTCTCGGGAAGAAAAATAACATTGCATATGTGTCAGATATCTTTCCATTTTGAATAAAAGTATGTAGGAAGAAGGGTCAATGTATTTAAATTTTTCATATCATCTAAAGACAATGATGTAGCCCAATATAATATTTTTTAATTGTCACACTTCATTTTAGGATCAAATTGATTATTCATTTTAACAAAATATAAGTTGAATGCTTTGTATGTGTTTCAAATTATGACATCAAAACTACTTTTTTTGTGGATATTTACTTTGGTTGTTTTTCTTTATTTATGTCATGACAAAAGAGAATATCAATTAGATATTGATGGAAAAGACATATATACAAATTTATTATCTTTATAATGATTGTTAGTGAATGATTTATATTATGTTATGATATTGTGATAAATGAACTAACTACCTTTTTGGTTAAATGAGATGAATGCAATAAATTAGTTCTCCTCCCAGACAAGGAGGGAGAGAATCAATAGAGAGAGGGAAGAAAATCGGGGAGAATGACAGGTGCATCCTAATGTCAAGAACCCACACACATACAATAGTTTCATTGCATATACATAATTTTGATATTAAATTTGAGTCATAATTGTGATGTAACCTTGTATCATAAAATCATTATGGTTTTGATGATTAGATGTTCTTTGTCTCTACCTATCAAGTTACCTTGTTGATTGATATCAATTTCTATCTTGCATACCCTTTTGTGGTTATATCATGATAATATATATTTTAAATCATCATAAAATATAGAGATATATATTTATATATGCATAATATATAGAATTAGAAGAGTACATTTGTAGAGTATTATCGACATCTTGTTTGAAATGAAGATTGAATCTAAAATTTCAAGTGAATTATTATGAAATCTATGAAGTGGAGAAATAAATGCATTAAAATATTTAAAGAGGGAGTATAATGAATGATATGGAAATAAACTCCATTGAATAGTTGTCAGTACAAATTTCACTTGCATTGATGGGGAGAAAGTGGAGAGTAATTTTCGAGTTTGTGGAGAGGAAAAAGGGGAGTCTTAGATAAACTAAATTTCTTATGTTGTCATTTCTTTTGATATTGATATGATAGAGCGAATAACCCAAGATCATCAACTGCAAAAAACATTCACAAAAAGGCGAGAGAGACACGAGGCCATTTCACCAAATAAGGAGTGAAAATACGAAGATGATTAAATTTACATAATGTATAGGCTTATAAAACCATGAAAAACATAGACGGGTGAAAACTACCCTATGGGAAAAAACCACCCAAATAACCAATGCATAATTATGCCTAAGTTAAATTTTAAGCCTAAGGTAAATGCAATTTACTCTAACATTATGCATCTATTATCTATAGAATTTTATATATTATTATATTCTTAAGGTTCATAAAATTTGGGTTTAAGTTAAAATATTTTCTTTGGTTTGTGAATAAAAAAAAATCTTATACCTTAGTTGCATGTTATATATAATTGTTCACAAAGATGAATATTTTCAAATTTATCTCCCTTCAAATTGTAAAAATATTAAAGTTAAAATATTTTCCTTTAGCATCTAAGGATATTTCTTTTCTTGTAATTAATCTCTATGTTTCCTAATTTCTAGCGAAAAGCATACCCAAAAGTTAAAAAAAATCATATGGAGTTACCCCTCAAAAACATAGAGGAACGTTTTAAAATAATTTCTCTAATTATTGGTTCATTTGTTGCTACTCAATGGGTATTTTAGAGTCCTTTTTTGAGGCAAAGTTGTAGTGAAAAATTTGTTAGCCAACATTTTTTTGGAAACTCTATTGGGGGATAAGAAAATAGTGGTTATCTAATTGTGATAATCAGCTTATCATTGCAAAAAAAAAAAGATGAATAATTATGGGACTATCTAGTGTAACATGACTCTAATCTTGCAACCTATAGGTACTTGGTTAGATGACAACATATAAGAAGTGATTACTTATTTTTGTGTGGTAGATTACAAAAATATAATATCTAGACTTTAATACCACCAAATAAAGCAAGTGATCAATGAGGAAGAGGGTCCACTACATGAAATTCAAGAGAAAGCTCAAAGAATTGCTCAGCGTCAATAAGAAGAAGAGGTAAAGATAGTAATTGATGGAGTAGTAGTTGATAGAATTCCTCTCCCAAGGGTTTAAAGAAGAAAATTAAAACAAGCACAAACTATTTGAAATAATTTGCCTTAATAAATATAATAGCTTGTCATAAACTTATTATTCAAATGTACACAATCATGGTTCTACAAAATGATTTTAGATTAGTTCTACAACCTAGTATCAATTGGCTAGAGGTTGAATAGGAAGACATAATAACATATTTAAGAGCATTGGGTTGGAGGTATAGAAGGTCAAATCAATAATATTGTAAAATCTATGAAATATTGACTATATAAGAAGGAATTGGAACCAAAATAAAAAGGAAAGCCCAAATATTTGGAGAACACATGGGAGTACTGATTATGTAAAGGAATATTTCTATACGTTAAAAAAATTGACATCAAAACTAACAAGTTTTCCAAAAAATCCTTAAAATAATAATTAGTAATTTCTAAGACTAGATACAAGAGGTATATGAGGAGTGATCACAACAAAGGTTTGATTGATCTTGTGTTTCAAGAGTTAAAAGAAATTAAAATTTCTATATTTCCAATATCTACGAAAAGGAGGTTTAAATCTCAAAGTTGATCTTCATCACCTCCATAGGATTCTACAGGGTCTCCTATTTGTTGGGAACTCATAAATTGTATGGTACCACACTTCTAAATTTTCTATTGACTTTGGATGGAATATGACTTAGTGACCATCAATTTGTTGGTGAGCAACTATAGAGCCATTGGCACTTGGCAATCAACTTCATGTATTACTAAAGGGTTCTAGGAAGAATATTATGAAATTAAAAGGTGATGATAAAACTTCTATTAATGAACATATAAATGACTTATTTATTTCTTGTGGAGTTTTAGGGGTGAATCATGAATATGTATTAGTTAGGATTTTTGTTGAATCTTTAGTAGATGCTATAGTAGAATGCTTTTATCATTTTATTAATTTGTCTACCAATTAATTGGATTCAATGAGAACTAATTTTGAATATTGGTTCAAAAGTGTTGGAGATGACCAAAATTTATTAATATAGCTTACATAGCTTAGAAAGTAGTTACATGAGCCCATGCATGAGTCTTTTATGGAGTTCACAAAAAATGGTTAATAAAATTAAGAATATAAAGGTTTAATCCTAAGAATAAAATTGATTCTTCATCTATACTCAACTGTATAATGTTATATTTCATTTGAGAAGAGGTAGGATTGCTACTTTAGAAGATGCACAAAACCTAGCAATTGAGGTAGAAGATGATCTTATAATAGCTGGAAAATGGAAGAGAGAGATAAAAACTAGCAAAGATCAAGCTATCACCTCCTTTGATCTTATGGTATATAGGTTGGATAATAATATTATTGTATTGAAGAGGAAATTACCCAAAGCACAACATCAACAATTTCTATGTCAAGATGTACCAAGAAAAGCATATATACATCCCAATAACAATAATAAGAATTAGGGATACCTATTTGTATGCAAAGAATTGCTTTGGAAGGACCTTATGCAAGTGGAAGAAGCAAAAATATGTGTAAATTTCATCTCACTATTGACCAAGATGGTCCCCCATGTTCAGAGATGAATTATTTCATACAAATTACCACTATGAAATAATTTTTGAAGAAATAATAGTTGAAGAGGAAACTATTGATCGATATGGTGACTCTATGGTAAATTTCCTAGAATATGAATTAGATTCAAATAGAGGATGAGATGTATGTATTATGTTGGATGATCAATCATGTGTTTTTATTTGCTAGAAGTCATCAAGCTGCAAATTATAAGAATGTGTAGGCTACCTTAGAGGACAAGAAAATGATTGAAGGTAAATAAAATAGAAGATAATGTAATACACACACAATACCTTCACCTAAAACCATTATTTTTCCTTAGATAGAGTTGAAGTAGAGTGCACCCTAGATCCAATTGATGTGCTCTTTTTATGTGTTTATGGAGGAATGTGCTTTCTTATAAAAACAACATAATGACATTAGGATTGATATGATCAATGATAAAATTAATAGCATGAGGATATGATGAATACTAGCTAATGTATGGATGAAATCAAAAGAAAATGTAGCAACACAATAGTAGGATGAGAGAAGATATCCAAATGGGCGAGAGGCCCCTCATTTATAGAGTTTCCACAAGGGAACTCAATTATGGAAAGTTTAGATTGTAATCCATGTGAATGAATCCCATGACCAGGATTAAATGGATAATGATTGAGAGATAAAGTGGAATTAATTAAATAAATATATATTTTTAATTAATGGGATTATGTGAAGGGAAAAATAATTGAATAAATAGCAAATATTTATTTAATTAAAGGATATGATAAAATGGGGAAATGATGGAATTAATTCAATAAATAATAAATATTTATTTAATTAATAGCTTAGGATAGGGTAAAATTAGATGTGGTTGGGTAAGGTCATATTTTAGGTGTCTACAACTTCCACTTGAAAATTTTTATTGACTAAAAATATTTCTTGCTCTTCCAAAAATGATGTACCTACTACAAATACTCATAAACCCATAGGTACTAAAATGTCTCCCATCACCTCTAACTCCTTATGTTTTGATAAATTTTTTTATTCTATTTGATATTATTTATTTTTATAAAAAAATCTAGGATTTAGATATCATCAACTAAATATTTAAATCTAAATCCCATTAAATTGGATTTCCTTGTAAAATACATAAAATCATATTCTTCTACCTCATCTTTTTATGTTAATGCTACCTCAACTGATCAATTTGTAAATTTTTAAGTACCTTCTTTTAGTTTTTCCTCTAGAACTGAAAATCATACATCCATAATCCATGATGGGAAACCAAATCCTTTCTATGTTTCATTATATATTAGTGGTCATAGGTCAAGAAATTGTATTATGAACTTTGGGGCATTTGATAATTTGTTATTCCAACAAAGGTTGCTCAATTCCTAGGTCTTTCTCTTACCAAAATTTGGGGAAATGTTATTCCATGGATTCAAAACAAATATCCCTAGTTGGGAAAATAAAACATTCTAAAGTCATCTTAGCAACATATCTAAATAAAATGTTAAAACTGATTATCCTAATAGGTGATATAATTTCTATATAATTGCTACTTATGGTAAGTTACTAAGTTATTTTTTACATCCACCAAGCACTACATCCATCACAAATACATAATAAATTTCCCCCACATAAGAGGGAATGATTTAAACTATGTATCTCCCTATAATGAAGTAGCTCCTATGCCAAATATTAATTCTTTAAAACCAAAGAGTATCCCATGCTTGAAAAAATATACCTCCCCTTAGTAAGAAATAAGTCCAATGGTCAAGGTAGAAGAAACTCCAACTCCAAGAAGGGAGATTAGGGTAGAAGCCTCTTGATGGGTGTCTTTGAAAACTGATCAAGTGTATCCATGCAAGAACATATCATAACCAAATTAGGTATATTCCCAATCAAGGAAGAAGACAAAGTATGACCGTGTGCAAAATCAAGAATAATCTCCAAAGGTAATGATGGGTTGAAAATAATAGTGATGTAACTATCATCAAAGAGGAGAGGTAACTCCTCAAATGTGTCCTCCAAATATACACTATGTGTTACACCCTATTGCACATTTACCTATTTACTATTACTATGTTAGGATAAATTATTACATTTGTGAATGTATTTGGAATTCTGAATGGAAATATATAAATGGTTGCACTTTGTTTATCTAAATCATTGGAAAAGTGTGAATGAATGTTTATTTCATTTGATGTTACGGATATCTAGAATGATTGGTTATTGAATTTGATATTCTAACTATGAAATGTATAAATGATTGTTTTGATGAATGACTAACTACCATGAAAATATGTTAAGTTTGATGCAGATTCAAAGTCAATCCTCTAGAAGTGAGGGGAAGTATCACTTAGGAGAAGAACTTAGTCAGGTAACATGTAACAAAACCTAACTAAGCTTACACACTCACTCACTTATAGAATGGTTGAGTCAAGTCATAGTTTTGGGAATTGGTAAGTCATCCTTAAGTATGATGTGTTTGCATTAGGAAGGATCTTGATTTCTATTAAGAGCATTCTTGGATTGTGGTAGTGCTTGGTTCATGCGAGTTCTTCTTTGTATCACTATACTTGATTGATGATATATATATATATATATATACATAGAATGTATATATATGTATACATGTACATGTTGACAATAACCCATACATGTGAGATAATACACACATGAGAGTATGTAGGTAGATGTACCTACTCACGCTTATGGACGGGTTGCTCATGGGCATGGTGATATCGAGAGGAAAATGAGACATGTGATGTATATATATATCACATGTATATATACCTATCGATAAGATAGCAATTGTTTATATGTGTGATTGTGAAATCGAATGTATATATATATATGAGATATATGCATATATACATATGTATACACATGTCAATATATGCGTATGTGTTGAAAAATAGGAATGTCCATACGAATATGTCAATATATGTATATGTATATGTATGTATACATGAATATATATATATATATATATATATATATAGATATACAAACAATATTGTATATGAAATATTAACTTGATCTCATTCATTTGAATATCAAGTGACATATTTAGACAAACTTATTTATCAAAGAATATATAAATAAATATATATTTGAAAATATATATATATATATATATATATGAATAGCGAATGTTATTCATTGATATATATATATGCATATAATATACATATTGTATATACATATATATATATATATGTATATACATATATATATGTATATACATATATATATATACATATATATATATACATATATACACACATATATATATACATATATATATACATATATATATATATATACATATATATATATACATATATATATATATATACATATATATATATACATATATATATACATATATATATACATATATACATATATATACATATGTATATACATATATATAAATATACATATATAAATATATACATACATATATATACATATATACATATATATATATACATATATACATATATATATATATATATATACATATATACATATATATATAATATATATATATATATATACATATATATATATATATATATGCATATATATATATACATATATATATATTATATATACATATATATGTATATATATATACATATACACATACATATATATATATACATATATACACACATATATATATATATATATATATGTGTGTATATATGTATATATATATATATATGTATGTATATATGTATATATATATATATATATGTATATATATATATATATACATATATATGAATAACGTTAAATGCTATTCATTGATATTATATATATACATATATATATAAATACTGATGGACGATTCATCAAATATATGCCATGGTCAATATAATGAGAATGTAGTGCTACATGTATAACATTGCAATGCTAAGTATTAAACTACATTTATCATTATTGATAATGGGTGATGGAAATACATAAGTATTAATTTGCTGTGTAAAGTTTATTAAACACAACTTGGATAAAGTGCGGACTGAGTCAAAAATTAAATAGCATTATACTAAAGGAGGCTAATGCATTGAGATGTGTCGATAGCTTTCGCTTGGACCAAGTTGACTATGTGAAACACAACCAGCTAAAGACTGACTTTTTCCTCTGTTTTTAACAACAAGCTTGTGAATAGGAAATGTGATGAATATTTGGTGCCATATTATGAATTATGTGTTTCTTTTATAAGTCTATTTAGCCTACAAGTCAATTTACAGATTGTAGCATGTGCTTTATGAACCAATCAAACTGCAGTTAGCAAGCATTGGGTTGATTTGCTGTCATGTTTAAGTGACTATTGTGATAGAAATCCACCACCTTTTCATTATTGAGTTGAGTCAATGACATTTGGCTGAGAAGTGTCATAGTATAAGCCTTGTTTGTAGCCTAAGGATGCTGGTTTTTAGGTATAAATATGAGGCATTCTCACCTCATTTGGATACGATTCTTCTATGCATCATTACGCTGCTCCATTCTGCTATATTTTCATTAAGAGATTCTTATTTTGCTATGATTTATTGTGAGGAAGCTTTAGTGAGAGAAGTCGAGAGGGATTGGTTGCTTAGTTTATTTTAAGAGGGGGTCAAGCTTGAGATCTAGCGAGTCAATTGTATTAAGCAATTAATAGGCATGCGATTCTATTCTCTTCATGTTTTATCTTTTATTGAAAGATTGTTTGCCTTGTATGTTTAAATTGGAAATTGCATTAGTTGCTTGAAATAAGGAAATATTTTATTTGCTTATAGGAAAGGAAAAGTCTTATTGATATGATTTCCATATAAGTGTTTGTACTTACTCCCTAGTAAGGAGTGATTGATTGTGGTCTATAGTATTACATACCAGGATTGACGAATTGGGAATAGCTTGTTAAGTTATTTTATGCAAAGTTAATTTGTAGACTTAGAAAGCTCATATGTTATACCCGAGATTAGGTTATCCATTGAAGAGGGGGTAACTTATGATTTTTCTTATGTTTTATTGGTAGAGATACCATTGTGTTTTGGGAAAAGGGAATAGGTTATTTCTTAGGATAGTGACTACCTACTGAAGGAAACTACCTATGCATATATTATAATGGTTCAAAGTCAAGTTGAGCTTGAGTAGTGTAAATGAATAGGAAGACTATCACTCGAAGTACTAAGTGAGAATACTTTGGCTAAAGTGGTGTAATTTCCTTTGGCTACAATGTCAGTTCACTGTGTTCCTTTTATGCAAGCTAGTTTAGGATTGTAGTGTCTACAAGTTCTAGTTATGTAGGGCAAAACACTAAGCTCAAAATGGTTGTCATTACGAGGATACTCCACCAATCTCTTTGTCGAAGGGTAGGGCCATCTATCAGATGATAGATGTGTAGGGGACCACATTTGAGTTTGTGGTTGGCAAAAAAATGCTTGAGTTCAATGCTTCTCCTCCTCAACTCATGACCAAGATTTGAAAGGAGATTCTTGGACTATCTATATCTATTGTTTTGAAGCTCGGTTGAGACATGTATGTAATTTGTATACATTCTTGGAAATATTGTAATATGTGGAATATTACATTGGAAATGAAATCAATGAATGAAATTTGTTATGTCATTTATGCTCATTTGTTCTCCTTTGGAAAAGAAAAAGTTTATAGCAATGGAACTTATGATTTAACATAGTTATTTACTTGAAAGTGAAAACTTAGGAAATTTACTTCCTTGAACAATTGGCATGTTACACTATGAGACTCAAAAAATAAATCAGATATACTATCAAGTACCCATCCCACAAAGAGAAATATGAAAGACATGAACTGAAGCATTGGAAGCCATGGTAACTCTAAAATTTGAAGAATTAGGAGGTGAAGGAGATGAAATCTCTTCACAATGCTAAAATCCCCAAGGTTCAAGTACCAAGTAAAGCCTCTGATGAAATATCTATTATGCCTTGTACACATGCCTTGTTTTAAACGTGGAACCCCTTTCTTATATTTTGTTTTTGGTTAGTCTAAGTCTTGTTTCCTAATAATTTAGTTCATAGTTGATGATTTATCCTAGAGAATATTTTTGGGAAAGGTTAGTTTGATAAGTAAGGTCCTAAAATTAACACTCTTAAGTTACCCTCAAAGTTGGTCTTTGGTTTTAATAAAATTATGTATTTTTTTTGTATATTTGGATGCGAAGATTCCTACTACAATATGATATTGTAGAAGTTTGATCACCTTCTAGATAATGCATATATTCACCCATGTTGTGGATATATCCCTTAGGAATCAAATATCTTGTGAAGTTAGAACAACTCACATCTCTAAGATATAGTTTGGTGCTCCCCACTCTATCATACAAAAGTGAACATTAATGGTGAATGTTTTAGCAAGTATTTGAGTCAAATTGAAGGGTTTCTCTCTCATTTGTGTTATTTTCCTCCTTTATCGAAGAGCTAGAGCGTCTCGTGATTTCCTATCTCCTTGAGAGTGTCAATTAGGTCTCGTTGATCATCCATAATATTCTCATCTTTTCATAGGTATGCTAACTTATCCATTTATCACAGTCATTCAAAATAAAATTAAAATTTAATCCATAAAACTACTTTGGCCAAACCCTCCATGAAATCATTGGAAAATGTGCTAAATTTGTAGTGAATCATATCGATTGTTCCTGAATTTCAAGATGGGTTTTCTATTTAAAATGGATTCCCTAAGACTCTTACCAAAAAAATTTAAGGATGGGAAAGGGTAAAATGTTGTTTAAAATATAATAGAAATGCCCTAGAAACTAAGGTCCTACTGCTATCGAAGGTTCATGCCTAAACACCCATTCAAATTCCAATTTTATCATGATGAACATCTAGGGAATTCTGCAATAATATGCCTTGCATTTTAGGGTTTCGTTTAAAGTATCAATTCCATTTAAGAAACAATCGGACGACCCTTCCAATCAAATCATGGCATTTAAGAGTTGATCTCTCACTAGATGGGTTTTCAACTGGGTATGGGATCCATCCAATCCATTTCAGAAATGATGACTATCTTATCATTCATCTCTGACCCTTGCGACTATCTTATCCTATCACCTTCCAAATCTCCACCTTTTCCCTCTCGTCTTTGAATTTCTGCAAAATATTTTTTCACAGTATTCAACCTTAGTCAGAACATATCCTATCTGCTCATAAACCTTCGCTCCATCTCTTTCACCTTCAACCTTTTGCCACCTCCATGGGGCCTCCAATGGCGCACAATATACTATAGGTTTTCATATTCCCGCTATATTGTGATGCTCTCAGAAATTCCACCATGGAAGTGATCCATTGTATTTGCATGGATTCACTTAGGATCGGGATACATTTAGAAGGATCTCAAAAAATTTCCAGATCCCCAAGTTTCTCAAAATTCTACAGATGAAGTAATATGTTAAAGTCTACTGCTTTATCCTAGACTTGGATATGGCCAGTACCATGCCAGACTCTCGCATTATCTTGTGTCCTCTAATACTCCTGCAAAAATATTTAAAAAGTCTCGACTGAACAATCTTTGGATGATATCATTTCAAGCCTAATAGGTTGTGATGGCCTGCATCTTGAGGTACCTGAAATGCGCACTATGGTGATTTTGAATGAGTTATCCGTTTTCTTTATGCATATCATTTTTGTTGTGGTTTTATGATGGTAATATCCTATTATGCATGGAACCTCCACATTAATGTTAAATTGGGGTTAATTATTGAGGTTTAATTTATTCAAGTTTAAATAAATGAATATTTTTTGCTATGAAAATTTTGGTCTTATTGTAATAAAGTGATTTTAAACTTTAATATCTTATAGTGAACCAATGTTCCACATAATTACCTCTACATAAAAAATATTTTATTGATTATTTATTAAGTTTCTTCATGTAGATTTAAATGTCTTGACTGAACAAGATGAAGTAGAGTACTATTCCTTGAATCCAAAATTAGTTTAGGATGGGATTTTGCAGAAAATACTAACTTGGGGTATGTGGACTTAGAAGATTTCTAGGAACCAATGGTTAGGGTTTGTTGGGATTCAAAATTGTTGTGCCTTTTACTTGATTCCTTTCTTAGTTTTTGCCTTTGTTAGCTCAAGTTAATAACTAATCCAAGATATCTAATTTGGGTGGTCTCTTGCCAAATTTCTTTATATAGTTGGATAGAGAATGAAAAATTAGGCCCAAGTGTTTTTGAAAGTTTTATGAAATCCTCTAAGAAATCGTAGTTATGAATTTGCGGATTTTCTCTTCCATCATGTTTAGTTGAATTTCCTCCCCAATAAAGTTTAGTTGTCAGTCCCCATAAAAAGATAAAAGGAAAGACAAAAAAAAATGACTAAGGTTTTGCTAGAAAATACATCTAAACTTCACCTTTTCAAGGTGTAGCAACAAAAATTATTGTTGTTCCTTCAACACACACACCCCGTTCGAAACAGGGACCCTCTCTTTCCTTCACCTTGTTGGGTCTCTTTTGGTTGTTGCCTCATTTTGTGTGCCCCCTGTTTTGGTGTTCGAAATGGTTAGTGAGTCCCAAAGAGTCATCTTAAATTGACCATGTCTTTGCCCCCTCAAATTTTCTAAGTTCTAAGTCTTTGCAGAATCCCACTGGTTGTTTTCCTTAGTGTTTTGAAGCTAGCGTCCATTAACCTCATCGGGCCCGCCTTGTCGGGCCGCCCCTATCGGACTTCCATTTCTCCTCCGCCATTTCAAAAGGCCTTCCTCTGGTGGCTTTCCGCCCATCGACTTCCGGAGCTATCTTGGCCATCGGTTTTCCTCCAAACTTTCAAGCTGCCGTCAGTCGGTTGCCACTCGACCGTCGGATCTTGATGTGTGTGGCGCCATTTTCGAAATTGCCCCACCAACCTTCGAACCCGCCCTACTCACATTTATGAGGTGTATTTAATGAGGGAATGTCTATAAATAGTCCATTCTCACCTGTCATTTTCAATTGTCAGTTACTTAGAGATAGTCAGAATGAGCCAGAACCATCTCCCTTCACCGCCTTCGAGCCCGACAAATCTCAAAGATGATTCAACACCTTTGTTAGCTGGTTTCTTGACTTCCTTCATTGGATTCTCGAGGTGAGTTTTCCACCCCACGCCTCGCCTTGTGTTTTTTTTATTTCTTGCTAAACTAGTGAATTTGAAAGGGAAAAGACTCATGAACTAGGTAGAGAAAACCCAAGCGCACAAAACCCATATGCTCAAAATTGTAAAAACCCTCAAAACTCACTCATTATCTGACTGCAGAACCTTGACTCCCCGATGCCATTCTTTAGCCAGAGCGTTCATGCTCTATTGACCTGTGTACTCCCATCGCCATCGCTAGCTCTCAAAAACAAAGATAACTTACAAATGAAAAACCTCTTTTCGGGTCCACCATCGAGCGGGAAGACTCCATCCTTTTGCCGTTTAAACTTGGTCAACTCACAAGCTGAAACAGAGTCCAATGAGCCGCTCAGATCCGCCTGCATGGGATTTCGTTCCCGGGGCGCCGTTAACGATCCGCCACTCTAAACAACTTTTTGACCTCAACTTTCCGGCGCTCGGGTCCTGTCTCACTGATTGCCTCTAAAAATCATGCTAGAGAAATATTGAGTCCGGGCTTGTATCAGATCCCGCCTAGCAAATTTCTGTTGATGAAACTCCGTTTGTGTCTCGCTGTCTCAGGTGGCTTTCATGACCCTGCAGCCTGACTTTCAGACCCCAACTCCTCCTCTATTGATTGACTTCATGCACCAATGACCAAGTGCCAAGTATCCTTTAGGTCTCGCCTCGCGAACTTCCTTCTGTGGGTTGTCGTGCCAAGCCCGCCGCTCTTCATGGCCACTAACATCCTATGTTTCAACCTCTGAAACCCGACTCAATCACGACCGTCGAAATCCAAGATGAGTGAGGAACCATTACGGGTCGCCTCTCGTGGACCTCCACCATTGGGACTCTATCCCATCCTAGCCGTTATGAAAGGGAAAACTACCTCTGTCCTTCTGCTGCTCAGAACCTGATCTCCCATTTGCTGATGAGCTTCCCCAAATGAAAACAAAGTAAACGCGAAAGCCAAAATTTTTGTCAAACCCAATTCCTCGAATGGTTCCCATCGAACCTCTGTGTGCTCTTCGCCATTTCCAACGACATTTTCCTAGTAGCTTCCCAACCATGTTGACCTAGAGTGCCTAAATGACAAGTCAATCATGCTGCTACCCTCTAGAGCTGCAGGTCCTGCCCATCGAAACTCCGCCCTCAGAATGACATCCTGCCAGAGTCGTTTTGAATGGCAGACTCAAACAACAAAGCTCCTTTTTGATTCTGATTGCCCAAAAGATGATCCAAATGTCCTCTAATCAAAAAATTAACTTTGACCCACATGTTAAAATAGGGCATTCCCCTTAATGGAATCCTCAAACTTCCCAAATCAGAAGGCGGGTTAGGATAGGCGGGCCATTGTGCCCTGGCTGCTGTCCCTCCTGCAACAGCTCTAAAACAACCATTAGCTTAGGGAATTCTGACCCCTCCTGAATTATTAAAACTCCCTCCTATGAACTACTAATGTCAATTTGGATGATATGTTAGATTTCTCAAATGTTGAATTATCCAATCTAACTCTATTTGTAGGGTTTCAGCTAATACTCCTATGTTTTCATGCTTGAATATGCTCACCTCTCTTTTCCTGCAGGATATATGGAATCGGGTGCAAGACCTTCGGGAGAGGCCGTGGAGAAAGATAAAGGAAAGAAAATAGCCAAAGCACCCCGCGGAAAAGATGACAAAGATTAGAGGAAGTACAAGTTCCAAGGGGAACCTTTGAACTCCAAAGTCACCTCAACTTGCAAAGAGATCATAGATACAAACATTGGACATGTAGACCTCGATGAATTCAAGCAAAGGGTACGGATCAGCCCTAAAACATAGAATGCAAGAAATATCAAAAGTAGTGGGTTGGCCAAAGCTGTAGGCTTCCCTCCCTCCCTCATCGCCCCTGAGCTTGTTATGGATTGAAGAGAGGCATACCAAGAGGAGACCTGAACAGTAGTAGATAAAGACAAAAACATCTTGGCTGACATGACTACTAAGGCTTGATAACAAGGACTTTCATATCCCTACCTTTGGGGAGATGGAAGTGCCAACCGTGGATGATGACAAGGCTATGTGGGATCAAGACCCCCCTCAAGTGTAAAAGACTTATTAATTAGTATTGGTTGAAAGAGAAGTGGGGCAACGCAGCTAAGGTGCCCCAGGAGCTCTTCTATAGTGACTTCTATGAGGACTACCATGACTTGGTGACATTGCTGAGTAGAGTCATGGGCCTCCCAATTGCAACCTATTTCCAGGACTAGATGTTATATTTCGTGGAGGATATTTTCTGTGGAGAAGCCAAGTTTTACTAGGCATGAATAATCAGTGATTGCTTCCATGAGCAATTTATGGCTGTAAAAAAGACCTCAAGATTTTACATGACATCTTACTTGGCATATTCATTGGCCGAACATATGCAATACAAATGCCTATTCAAAACTCCAGATGAGGAACAAGGCAGGGAGCTGAAAGTCTACGATAAGTACCCTCAACTACAATTCAGAAACTTTAAAAGGGACTACTACAGAGTCAATGATTCTTTCATAGGTCATATTGTCAGATTGATTGGGGGTGACTTTGAGAGAAGAGTCTCCCATAGTTCCAACGCTTTCCTCAAACAATTTTCCTTCTTATTCATTCAGTATCCAAAGTTCACATACATCCGTGTTGAAGGCTTTTCAGAAAAACCATAAAAGCTACCCCGATATCCCAATGACTGGATAATACTGTTAGAACTCTCTTGATAGCTACGACATGCACACACCCTTTTGAGTAGCAAGCATAAGGTGGGGATTCCTTATCCCCTCTCCTTCGGCCAAGGGCTATATGAACTCCATACCTCTCAATGTGTCGATAATTCAGAGAAAGGACTAGTGGAATACCATTTGAAACTCCACATTGCTCAGCCACGGATGGACCCATATGGTAAACTCAAGAAGGCAGTTGGACTTGAATACACCCATCTACATAGCGTTGAGGAATTTTGGGCTAATTGAAAAGATGATAAAGAAGTGTAGATGAGGCACTCTATGTAGATGACCGCATATTTTGTAAAGAGGGTCAACCTATTCCTGTTACTTGATCAGGTGGAAGAAGATGAAAGCACAATCATGGATCCTCGGTACAACACAATTATCAATTTGCCGCTGCCATTGATCGATTGGAAAGAACAAGAGGTTGATGACCTTGATATTTTGACCAAGCCTGTCAAGGCTAGAACAAAAGAATGGGTTGATGGAAAAATTTCCCAATTGAAGTAGCAAGCGGTCACTTTGACCTATGAAGGGAGAATGAGCCAACAAGTGATAGTGGGACAGTTGCTGCCCCATCAGGAGAAAATTTAACATCTCCTTCGACCACCATGTCAAGGAAGAGGAAAGAAGCTGCAGAAAAACAACCCAACCCCAAGGTATATGTGAGAAAGGCTTCAGAAGGATAACCTCCCAAGAAACACAACAGATTAGGTAGTTTCACGGAAATGCCAACCATTCAAGAGGATTTTCTCCATGAGGGAGAGGAAATGGAGGCCGAGAAACCAAAATCTCCACCTACTGCCTCTGCAACTTCTGCCTACTTCTAAGGTGATGGTTGTAACTTCTTCACTGGTGGTGCATATCTCAGTCCACCTTGCCTCTTCTCCACCCATTGTGCAGGTTGTGACCATTGAATCTTATTCCGCCACCACCTCTCCGCTTTCCTCTACTTCCATGTCTCCAAAAAAATCACTATCCTTGAAAACAACAACAATACCAATGCCCACGCTCTCACTTCAAGAGGCCTTCTCCCGACATATACAAAACGCTCCTATAAAACACTCGGGAGTGCTAATGAACCCGACTATTCAAGCTGCCTTAGCAAAAATTCTTGCCAATATTCCAACCTCCACTCCTCCAACTGAATCAACCGAAATGAAAGCCACTATGGAAATATCCAAGGAGTTGGAGCAACGAGAGAAGGAAGCTAGAAAGGGGGTCGAGGAAGAAGCAAATGATTACCATGAACATCTAGAGTTCCAACGCCTGCCAATTGATGAGGTGGTTCATGAAACAAAATCCTCTGAGAGTGATGAAGAAGATGCCAGTTCCAAATATATTGTGGACACCTTTGATGAGAATCTCGAGGAGGAGCTAGCTCAATAGTTGAGGGATGTCGGAGAGGAGGTAGGAAATCCACCTTCTAAAGAAGAAAAGGAATCAAGTGATAAGATGGAGGAGGACACCAAACCTCCAACTAGGGAGCATGATAAAGGCCCCAAGCATGACGAAGAAACGCCTCTCTCAGAAGAGTAAGAACAACAAGAAAAGAAAGAACAAGAAGATGTGCTGCCTCAACGCGAGGAAGAAGAAAAGAAAGAAGAAGATAAACCCCAAGAAGAGGTTGAAACCAACAAAATCCTAGGAACAGAGCAGCTCGAAGAACATGGGCATGAAGAAGAAGAAGAAGAAAAAGAAAAGGAAAGTACCAAAGGGGAAGATAGCCCCAAAGAGCATACAACCATCGAGTCTCCACAAAAGGAAACTGTATTCATTCATGATTTAGATAAAGAAGGAGAAATGACTGAACATGAGACTCTGGCTAGTAAGGTGATGGAAATTGAACACATCCATGAAGAACAACATGATCATGAATCACCAGAGGGGGAATCTCGTATGCCTGAGTGGCTTGAGAAACAACTGGAGAAGAAAGCTCCTACCCCAAAGGATCTAAGAGCAATATTGGAGGCCATCTTGGCTTGATCCCAGATCAACACTAAGAAAGAAAAGAAGCCTAAAGTTAGATCCAAACTGACCATGGATGCCTCTGGATCTAAAACTATGCAAATTTCCATGCTAGTTGTGGGTGAAGAAGGTGTAGACTATAATGTCTCCACCATCAACTTGGGGACAACCACGAGGGGACAAAAAATAGATCATCTCCAAGAGTACGTTGCCATAGTGGTACACCTGATGCAAAAGTATAAGATATCCAAGGAAGAAGTAAAAGCACAGTTGGATAATTTGACTAACTATATTCATCAATGGTCATTAGTGGAAGAGCTCCCCACCACATCCCTGCCATCACAATTGCTGTCCATGACCATATTGACAAGCTTGAGAAAAGAAAGAACCGGACTAAGACCACAGAGGATTGGTCTGACAGTCCTATATGCTAGAAACACAGATCAATCGGCCAAGACATCAAATAAGTTCTTAGAAGTACAAAAATACCTTGAGGGCACGAGGAAGTTTTGCACTAACTTACCAGAGGTATATGGGTCCACCTATCCTAAAATTGAGGCCATCCTCAAGCTGCCTCAAAAAATGGGAAAAGGAGCTTGCACTGACAGAGGGCGATCATTGGCTGGTGGATATGTGGAAGTTAGACTTCGATCATAGAAAAGAGAAACTGGAGAAAGTTCTCTGTAAAGTGGAGCTGACATTGATTGGGCCAAAGACATTAGGGTAGACTATATTCAATATTTGAAATTAATGATAGGTTACGATATGCCTGCTATCGAGATTGATCCAGAAAAGTTAAAGCCTTATTTCCATAAGAAGATGGAAGATGGAATGTCGAGTGAGCTTACCACAAATTTTATGAGTTTTGCTGCTCGGGCTTTCGTCCAATTTGAACAGGTTAGGGACAACATGACTAAGTGTGATGGAGATTGGGATACACTCATAGGCCAATCCAAGCAATGGAACTACCAGGTGCTCCAATCTAATATAATGGAGATTGATAAGCTCCAGGCATTAATCAACAAGTTCATGGAATATGCCACTTTGAAGGAGGAAGGAAACCCTATTATTGATGAAAATATCTCACAGAATAGCTGCACAAAGGAAATGAACAAAAGAAAAAAAAGTGCTATAGTGCTGCCACAAGAGGACAAAAAAGGGAAAAGGACAAAGATGTATTTTAAATTGTAATATATTTGGGGGTAGGTGGAACCCTTGTTTGTAGTGAATCTTGGCCACACAATGCAAATCAATCTTGGCCATTCATTTTGCTTTTTGAACACTATAAATAGGGGGTCTCTCATTTTCAAGAGAGAGTTGAGTTGTTGTAAAGGCATGCTACAAATTTTTTAATAGATTACTTTGTTGTTCTTCATGTTTTAGATTACTTTGATAGATTAGTTAATACTATTCAATGGTTGTGTAGATTTATGCTGTGTTGATGCCTTTCTTGTCCATATTTTTTGTTGTTTACTGATTGTAGATAGTTGTGTAAAGTTAGTCTGGGATAAACTAAAAGCTTCTCCAAACTTCTATCTTTTGTTCATGCATGTTTATGGTGAATGAATGGTTGAATATTTGCAGTCCTTGGAAGCTTGCACAAGTTTCATGATACTGTGAGTTAATCTGGTTAAGTGAAATTATGTTTTGGGTAGGGTGTCCACAGTAGAACCCTCCATGATCATTGTTCATCGCTAGTTTTAGATTCAAGAACCTCTTCTCTTCCCTACCCTTTTTCCCTTTTTTTTAATAAGTAACCTATGCTAAGGTTCATTGCACATTGTAAAGCCAAATCTTAAGATAAAATAGGAGTTTAAGATTGCTGTTTGAACCTGCAACAAATTGCACGCTAACTTCTCATTTCAGGAACTCCATTCTAAGATTCACCTTTCCTCCAGCTTAACTTCGTAAATATGCCCTGTAATTACCAGCAAAATCACATCAAACATCAACTAAGAAATCCCATGCATGTCATGACTTGACACTCGAGAGACCTTGGGGTGATTTTAAACTTGTTGTTGGAGATTACCTTTCAAGAGAGGTAGTGCACCTAGAGGGAGGGAAATTTGAGCTAAGCTGGATCAAGGTGATTCACTCTCCCTTGAGAGGTCCCGAAGAGTTTTAAGGTCTACTCCAAACAAAGGGGAATTTCAGGAATTACAACCTCCCATGAGAGCTAGAAGAACTAAACGAGGGGACGCAACCTCTTCTTCCTCCTCCGTTCCACCCACTTCACCTTTGTCTTCCCACCCTTTCTCCTTCCATTCACCTCAAACTCAACAGATTTCCTTCACCTTCATCCATTCCACTTAGCCATACCACACAACATTTCCACCTCTTGCTTCCCATAGCTGGGGTGTTGACCCTTCCCCTACCCTCCAAGTCCAAGGTGTAGTCTCAACTGTCATTGCCCCTGTGTAGCCCCAAGTCACTGTTCAACAACAAATACCACTTCTGCCTCCCCTCATGGCTTGGATGGGGAATAACCCTTCTCTATTGCACTTCAACGCCTACCATGACATGCCTAAGAATCTAGAGAGCTTTTGTTTGAAGTTCAATCCTCAGGATCCACAAAGGACGGCTGAGGAGCACATCAAAATATTCCAAACAATGTTCAAAGACATGCAGATCAATCAGGAAGATGTGGCGTGTAGGCTCTTCCCTTAATAATTAGGGGAAGATGCCTTCTATTGGTATATTAACTTGTTGGCAGGATCCATTATGTCTTGGGATTTGATGATGAATGCCTTCTTATAGACGTACAAGATCCTGATCAACCCTTTAGAGATATATCAAAAATTCACATCAGTTCATAGGGAAGTCAATGAGCTGATGAAATCTTTTAATGATTGATTTCACCGAGCTTATACAAGGTTGCAAGCCTCATATGTGCTCAATGATGTTGTTGCCCTACCAGTTTACTACGCAACATTGGATAATCTCACAACTGCATTAGTAAAAATAATGCGACCAACTCCAACTCGGTTAGTTGATGCTTACTCCAAGATAGTTATCGCCAATATAGACTTGGGGAAAAAAAATTTCAGTCCACTTCCCTCCTTGGATCCGATGGTTCATCTAATGCAGGTTCAAGGGCTCAACCAAGCATTCACTCATCATACACCTCTTATGAACCAGGTGCCTTAGCTGCCCATAGTCCCACATCCAGGACAACCGATGAACTAGGTGCCTCCCGTGCCTTTGTACTTGCAGTTTGAACAATAATAGACCTACTCCCAGGCTCCCCAGTAGTAACAGGAATACTCTCAACAACCTCAAAATCCATTATACATGTAGGGACCAGAATTTCCTCTAGCACATCAAAATCAGCTGGCTGCCCTACCCATTTTTCTTCAAAATCAAGTACCGCAACCAAGTAATGCTAAGAAAGATTGACTTGATGAGCTAACTGGAATGATTAAGAAAATGTCCACGAAGATGACACACCTAAGAAATCAAAACAATCAGCTGCAAACTTCCCAGCGCAACATTCAAGCCAACCTCAACAAAGAAAGCAGGGACGACCATGATGCAGGTCCTTCTTCAGGACAAAGCTATGAAAGAGGACAAAATTCTAATCAAAATTTTGAAAGGAGGCTGGCCCAAAGATAGAATAAGATGTGGAATACTAGGCCCAACAATGAAGGTGTTCCTACTCCACTTGACCAACTTGCAAATGTTGAAAAGACAACTAGTGGTGCGTACCTTGCTGAAGCAACTCTCTCTGGATGGTGTCAGATTCACAAAACTAGAAGGCACTCTGAGTTGGACTGCTCTGAATTCCTCATAGCCACAAAAATCTTCCAAGTCAAAGTTTAGAATGTCGTGGAAAATTTTGGATGCCGCGACATAGTCCCATCCGAGCCCTATGACTCCTCCTGTCTCATGGTCAATCTAGTTCCATTCCCACGAAGTGAGAACAATGTCCCGGAATGCGAGGATGCTCCACCAAAAGCGGAAGAAATTCAAGAGGTAAGTAGCGAAGAAACCTTGTCTTAGCTTTTTGCTTCAATAGATAATGGTCCATTAGATGAAGAGGAACCATATGTAGATGAGGTTCACTTGTCCTACTAGAGAGTGACTCCCTACTACCTTAGGAATAGGCAAGCGGGTGGACCTTTTATGACTTCAACTCCATCGAATAATTTTAGTACCCCACCTAATCCCAATGCCAGTAATAATTCGGGTCTTCCTCATGTGCCCTCTCAATACTTCAACAAGGATAGGCCATTAAATCAACCCCAAAACCAGCCACACAACCAGCCTCAAGGTTAGCCCCAAAATCAATCAAGCAAGACACAAGCTCAACCCGCTAGCTCAGCCATAGGCAAAGCCTTCGAAACTGAAATTGAATAAATGGGTGAATATATCGCGGAGGAGTTCAAAAAATTCAAAATCAGCTTGTCCGCCTTCAAGTTACTCAAGGTTCCTGTAGTTAGGAATGCCTTCTTTAGAGTAATTAATGAGACTCCTTCCTCTAAGGCCATGTAGGAAATACTGGCCAAGAGAGTATATTTCGAAGACCCTCCAAGTGAACCTGTCATTCAATAGATTCATGGAAAGAAGGCTGACCAACCTCAAAATCAATTGATAAGTAAGCAACCTACAAAGGAATCAGATCAAAACAATAGGAAAAACCCCAAGGACCAACCTTTTGTGTAGGCTAATGATAAATTTGACGATAAGAACAAAGAAAAAGTAGCTCAGGTGGACACACCTATGGGCCTATTTCAAGGGAAGTTGGAAACACCGCCCTTCCTCACCACCATCCAAATATTTGGAAAGAATTTACACAATTGCCTAATTGACTCTAGAGCATCA
Organism: Sequoia sempervirens; assembly: GCA_007258455.2. Classification (NCBI taxonomy): domain Eukaryota; kingdom Viridiplantae; phylum Streptophyta; class Pinopsida; order Cupressales; family Cupressaceae; genus Sequoia; species Sequoia sempervirens. The sequence continues at coordinate 15,994,565 of VDFB02292527.1, read as the reverse complement.
ACCAATGTCATGCCTCTGGCAGTGTGTAAAGCCCTTGGGATTACCCCCACACCTTCAAGAAAAAAGGTGACTTAGTTGGACAAAATAGAGGTTAACATAGTGCGAGAAATGAATCAGATCCCAATGCAAATTGTTGTAGAGCCAAGGGTGCAACAAGTTATTGACATCCAAGTTGTGGATATTCCCAACACATATGGAATCATCTTGGGAAGGGAATTCACTCGTGCGTTGAATGGGTACGCTGCAACAAACTTTTCTCACATGTGGCTGCCATGGAAAGGACTACCAAACCAGATTTGAATAGATTGAGAGCCACGCATGAAGTTTATGATCACAAAATACAACCTGAATGAGGTGTTGTTTGCTAAAACGGAATTGGGGAATTATTGTCCCTTTGCTTATTAGGAAGAAGTGGTGCCTTAAGAAGAACTAGCTGTAGAGGTTTTCCTGGTGCAATGCAATCCTCTGACCAACCTCGCCCATACATCTCAGTGCACGAAAATTCTAGTAGAACCTAATGATGAGGAGTCCCTTGAAGACAACACTTTAGGATTGCTGGATGGATTCTGAGACTTTATGGAAAAATGCATGCAAAATCAACTTAGCCTAGGTGCAAGAATGAATTTCCAAGAGCTCCTGCTGCCTAATTGGTGCAGGGTACACAATGCTTCCCATTTCGAGTTCAAATGTTGCTTGTGCCAAATAGCAGTGGAACATGTTAAAGGGTTAGTTGCTCCTCAGAAGGAGATACCAATAGGGCAGCCCACTCCAAATTAGACTAAACCAATGCCTGCTCCAGAGATTATGGATGCAAATGTGTAGCCTAAAGTAAATGAACACATGACCGGTCTTGAAGTCAAAGAGCTTTCCAAGTTCTGGACATTACACTTTGATGGATCCAAGTCCAAGCAGGGAGCAGGAGTTGGGTTCGAACTTATCATCCCTATAGGTAAGACCTATTTCACTGCCCACAGACTTCAATTTTATTGCACCAATAACATAGCAGAATATGAAGCTTTGGTCCATGGTCTCTTAATGGCTTTGAGAAAGAATTTTAAAATGCTACAAGTTTTCGGTGATTTTGAATTGGTAGTCAAACAATTCAAAAAATTATACTCATGCCATGACAGAAGGTTAGAAAACTATAGGCATCAAGTTTGGGATCTTTTAGAAAGTCTAGATGCATTCAATATATAGCTAATCCCATGTTCTTAGAACCATACAATTGATGCTTTGGCTCAAGCAGCCGACACTTTGCAACCCTTATCTCTGTTTGGCCTCAAGAAATTTACTGTTGAATTGACCTCTACTCTATCTGTCCCAGATAATGTCCTTATTTATAGGTATTGAATGATGATAAACATATCCTGGAATTCATCACCTGTTCTAACGTGTTTGCAACACAAATAATTGATGAAGTTGATCCAAAAGAAGCTGAATTAGATATAGAAGGGGTCATCAACCTCAAAATCAACACTATTCCATGAGGTATGGTTCAGCTTGAGCGCATATTTGATCTGGATCATATCCGAGATCAGACCAGCAAGCAAAGAAAGAGTCCATAAATAACCAATGTGACGTCCACAACCTCAGAACAACAAAGGAAATCAGAAATGTTTTTGTTGGCAAGGTGTGTACTGCAGAAGAAAAGAAAGGAATTGTTGATGCTTTATGGAAATACCACGATGTGGTAACATGGAGTTATGAAGACTTGAAGACCTATGATACCTCCATCATCACACATACCATTCCTCTTAAGCCCGATGTGTGACCATTCTAGCAAAAACAACGTCCCATCAATGCATTGTTGGAACCCATCATTTATAAGGAAGTGCAGAAACTACTTTTAGCCAGAATAATCTTTCCAATCAAGCACTCCACATGGGTGGAAAACTCGGTCCCAGTTAGGAAAAAGAATGGAGAAATAAAATTGTGTGTGGAGTTCCGCAACTTGAACAAAGCCTCAGAGAAAGAAAACTATCTAGTGCCTTCGCTAGATGAGTTACTGTAGATCGTCAATGGATTCTAGATGATGTCCTTCCTTGAGGGGTACTTCAGGTACTATCAAGTGATGGTGTAGTATGAAGACCACCATAAGATGACGTTCACCACCAAGTGGGTCACTTTTTCCTATAGAAGAATTCCATTCGGGCTCATCAATGTTGGCGCCACTTTCCAACGTGCAATGGACATTGCCTTCAAGGATCTGATTGGAAAGTGCATAATCATCTACATGGATGATTTGACCATTTTTTCAAAAAAGCAGAGTGACCATGTCTCCAATTTGTGTAAAGTCTTCCAGAGGTGCAGGAAATTTGGAGTTTCCCTTAATCTTAAGAAATGTATTTTCAGAGTCACTGAAGGGAAATTACTTGTGCATGTTATCTCAGAACGAGACATCTCCATTGACCCCGAGCACATTCAATCTTTGATGAAAATCCCACTGCTAGGCAACAAGAAAGAATTGAAGTCTTTCTTTGGAAAGATAAAATTCATCAGGAAATTCATCACAAGCTTTGCTGAAATCGTCAAGCCACTTAATGCTATGTTGAAACAAGATGCTAAGATTGAGTAGACCTCAGAAGTGAAGCAAGCCTTTGAAGAAATTAAGAAAGCAATTGTTGAGGCACCTATCCTAGTGAGCCTAGACTATCTGAAGCAATTCTATATTTACTCCTTTGCTTCAGATCACTCATGTGCCAACATCCTGACTCAAAAGGATAATGACAGAAATGAGCACCCAATCGCCTTCATGAGTGCTCCCTTGAAAGATGCTGAACTAAGATACCACAACATGGAAAATCAGGCATACGCTCTTGTCAGAGGAGTTAAGAAGTTTAGGTATTACATCCTATGCAACAAGGTGTTTTCCATTGTTCCTGACCCAGCAGTGAAGACATTACTCATGCAAAATGAGTTGGGAGAACAAAGAGCCAAGTGGGTAACTTGGCTACAGGAATACGACATGGAAATTCAGCCCATGAAATTAGTGAGAGGACATGCACTCACCTGAATAATAGCTGAAACAATAGCTAAAGCAGGACCTGAACTTATAGTGCAACAGTACCAGCTTGAGGATGTTTCCCCAAGGGAGTGGTATGAAGATATAGTCTACTATTTGTTGAACCACAAGTGTCTGCCTCGCTTGCAGGGAGATCAAAAGCGCGCTCTTTGCCTGAAAAGTAGTAGCTATATGCTGTAGGGATCCATACTGTACAAGAGGAATCACGAAGGTGCCTATCTGAGATGCCTTGGAAAAGAAGTAGACCAGGTCTTGAAGGAATTTCATGACAAGTATGGCACCAGTCATGGATTTTGTCCTTCCACCACACACCAAATCTTACAAGCAGGATACTATTGGCCTACAGTCTTTAAGGACACTCATAACCATGTTCGTACACTCCACATATGCTAGATCGCCGCAACCAGAGAGAAGAATGCTGCTATCCCGTTGCAACCAGTTTTGGAGGTGAGGCCATTTGCGCAATGGGGTCTCGACTTCATTGGTCTCGTAAGCTCACTGTCATCTATAGGAAACAAGTACATTCTAACTGCTTCTAATTATTGCACTAGATGGACAAAAGCCATTGCATGTAGGTAATGCACAACATAGGTAGTTACAAATTTTCTTGAAAGTTTTATTTTGAATCGTTTTGGTTGCCCGTATGCATTAGTATATGATAATGGCCTTGCGTTTTCCTCACTCAAGTTTTCCAGTTGGGCCTTTGATTATGGAATCACCCTCAAGTTTTCATCTAATTATTATTGCTAGGGAAATGGCCTGGCAGAGTCCACTAACAAGAACCTGATCACTATGATTAAAAAATTGCTTGATAGGAATCCCAAGGACCGACATATTCAACTCAATTTTTCTCTTTGGGCAGATTGCACACGCCACAAGGCCACCCTTGGTGATTCCCCATTTCACCTTGTTTACGGCTTAGAGCCTATATTCCCAATCCACTTAAAAATCCCCACCCTCTAGTTCATTAATGAATTTTATGAAGAACGGGATCGTAGAGAAGCTCACTTGGCTAAGCTGTTACACCTAGAAGAAGTACGTGACCGTGCAATAGAAATTTTTTCCAAACATTAGGGCGTAGTCAAAATATGGTTCGACCGATGAGCCAAAATCAAGGCCTTCCTAATCGCTAATCTAGTCTTATGTTGAGACAAGGCCCATGAGAAGAGAGGGGGACATAAAATTTTTGACAAGCTTTGGCTTGGCCCCTTTTAGATTGCTGAAATCCTTGGAGACTGCTTTCCACTTAAAGACTTTAACTGGTGAATATGTCTCGTTGCCTTTCAATGGGCAGCACCTAAAGCATTACTTCCAAGCTTGAGCTCTTTTGGAGCTATTCCTATAAATACTTGTATATAGGTTAGTTTGGGCTGCGTTTGTTTTGCTTTGGTCTCACCGCTCGGCGTATCTTTCTTTTTGTCTGTTTCCCGGATGTTTTGTTTTGTTGAGGGTGTTCTTCATTTCTTGCTGTAGTGGTCATGCTTGTTCAATGAACGGTTCACTTTTTTACCTTCTCTTAGTGTTCTTTGGCTAAATATTCACTCTCAACTTTTGGTCTTCGATAACTGCCATGAGATGACTTCCTTGCCTTAACTTTGTTGTAGAACCCGACCCTTAGTTGAATCTCCCTCTTACATTCATCTCAGATCTAGCATGAAGTGCATATTAATTATTTCCAAAGAGCTGTATAGTGGCTATTATGATGACTTGGTAAGCGAAAAATTTCAAGTCTGCTCTAGTGACCACTATGGTTCCCAAACCCATAGTAGGCTTCAATGCTTACACGGTTGAACAAAAGAAGAAAGTGTTAAAAAAAATGTTGAAAGAAAGAAAAAAAAAGAAAATGGTGAATTCAAGCAACCGTATGGGTGTGCAAATAACTCTATCGGGGCTATGGACACCCAGTTGGCATTAGAGCAATGTTTGTGGGGTCACAATGACAACTTCGTCAGGGCTATAAACGCCTAACTAGTAGCGAGGCAATGTCCAAGTTACTTTTGGGGTTGGACAATTTATGTAGCTTTCTTAGTTAGATTAACAACCGTTTGTCATAGTTTCTAAGAAAAAGGAATGAATTCATTGAACACACACTTCTGAGATGTCTTCGTGGGTAGACTTAACTAAGGATCCCATTCTCTTAGTTCACTTTTGGACGTCGGCCCCTGGTTTGCGAAACCAGAGATTTTGGGTTCTGAATGAGCATTTATCCTTAGAATGCTTGGGAGAGTTCCCCGACAGAGTCGCCATTTTTTGTGCCTTTAGCACACACGCCCCATTCAAAATGGGGACCCTCTCTTTCCTTCACCTTTCCGGGTCGCTTTTGGTTGCTGCCTCATTTTGCATGCCCCTTATGGTGTTTGAAATGGTCAGTGAGTCCCAAAGAGTCATCTTAAATTGACCATGTCTTTTCCCCCTCAAATTTTCTAAGTTCTAAGTCTTTGCGGAATCCCACTGGTTATTTTCCTTAGTGTTTTGAAGCTGGCGTCCATTAACCTCTTCGGACCTGCCCTGTCGGGCTGCTCCTATCAGACTTCCATTGCTCTGTCGTTTCAAAAGGCCTTCCTCTGGCGGCTTTCCACCCATCAGGTTCCAGAGCTATCTTCGCCGTTGGTTTTCCACCAAAATTTCAAGCGGTCGTCAACCGACTGCCACTCAACCATTGCATCCCGATGTCTCTGGCACCATTTTCAAAATTGCCCCACCAAGCTGCAGACCTACCGTACCCACATTTATGAGGCGTATTTAATGAGGGAATGTCTATAAATAGTCCATTCTCACCTGTCATTTTCAATTTTCAGTTACTTAGAGATAGTCAGAACGAACCAGAGCCATCTCCCTTCGCTACCTTCAAGCTCGAAGAATCTCAGAGTCGATTCAATGCCTTTGTTAGCTGGTTTCTTGACTTCATTCATTGGATTCTCGAGGTTACTTTTCTGCCCCGCACCCCGCCTTGTGTTTTCTTTGATTTCTTGCTAAACTAGTGAATTTGAAAGGGAAAAGACTCATGAACTAGGTAGAGAAAACCCAGGCGCACAAAACCCATATGCTCAAAATCGTAAAAACCCTCGAAACTCACTCATTATCTGACTGCAGAACCTTGACTCCTCAGCGTTGTTCTTCAGCTAGAGCATTCATGCTCTACGGAACTATGTACTCCCATTGCCATCGCTAGCTCTTGAAAAAAAAGATAACTTACAAATGGAAAACCTCTCTTTCGAGTCCGCCATCTCGGGAAGACTCCATCCTTTCGCTATTTAAACTTGGTCAACTCACAAGCTAAAATAGAGTCCAATGAGCCACTGAGATCTTCCCCCACGAGATTATGTTTTCAGGGCACAGTTAACAATCTGCCACTCTAAACAAATTTTTGACCTCAACTTTTTGGTGCTCGGGTCCTGTCCCTCTGATTGCCTCTAAAAATAACATTGGAGAAATCTTGAGTCCGGGCTTGTATCAGATCCAGTCTAGCAGATTTCTGCTGACAAAATTTTTTTTGCGTCTCGTCGTCTTGGGTGGCTTTCACAACCCTGCAACTTGACTTTCCAACCCCGACTCCTCCTCTGCTGGTTGACTTCATGCACCAACAACCAAGTGCCAAGTATCCTCCAAGTCCCGCCTTGCAGACTTCCATCTGCGGGCTACCGTGCCAAGCCCGCCACTCTTCGCGACTACTAACATCCGATGTTCCGATGTCTGCAAAATGAAAAACAAGTGATGAACCATTGCGGGTTGCCTCCCACAAACCTCCGTCATTGGGACTCCATCCTATCCCAACCATTATGAAAGGGAAAATTGCCTTCATCTTTCTGCTGCTCATAACTCAATCTCCCATTTACCAACGAGCTTCCCCAACCGAAAATGAAGTAAACACAAAATCCAAACTTATTGTTGGACCCGATTCCTTAGATGGTTCCCATTAGACCTCTGCGTGTTGTTTGCCGTTTCCAACGGTAATCGCCTAGCAGCTTCCCGACCATGTTAACCTCGGGTGCCTAAATGACAAGTCAATCATGCTACTTCCCTCTAGAGCTGCAGGTCCCACCCATCAGAACTCCACCCCTAGAATGACGTCCTGTCAGAGATGTTTTGAACGGTAGACTCAAACAACAAAGCTCCTTCCTGATTTTGATTGCCCAAAAGATGATCCAAATGACCTCCAATCACCAAATTGACTTTGACTCACATGTTAAAATAGGGAATTCCCCTTAATGGACTCCTCAAACTGCCCAAATTAGAAGGTGGGTCAGGATAGGCGGGTTGCTATGCCCTAGCCATCGTCCCTCCTGTATTAGCACTAAAAAAACCATTAGCCCAATGAATTCTGACCCTTGGGGCCCAAATTATTCAAAATCCCTCCTATGAACTGCTAATGTCAATCTGGATGATATGTTAGATTTCTCAAATGTTGAATTATCCAATCTAACTCTATTTTCAGGGTTTTGGATAACACTCCCATGTTTTCATGCTTGAATATGCTCACCTCTCTTTGCCTACAACATATATGGAATCAGGGGGAGGACCTTCAGGAGAGGCCGTGGAGAAAGATAAAAGAAAGAAAATAGCCAAAGCACCCCATGAAAAAGACGACAAAGATCATATGAAGTACAAGTTCCAAGGGGAACCTTTGAACTCCAAAGTCACCTCAACTTGGAAAGAGATCATAGATACAAACATTGGACATGTAGACCTCAACGAATTCAAGCAAAGGGTCTGGATCAGCCCTAAAACATAGAATGCAAGAAATATCAGAAGCAGTGAGTTGGCCAAAGTTGTAGGCTTCCCTCCTGCCCTTATTGCCCCCAAGGTTGTTATGGCCTGCAGAGAGGCATACCAAGAGGAGACCAGAACAATAGTAAACAGAGATGGAAACATCTTGGCTGACATGAATGCTAAGGCAATAACAAGGACTTTTCATATCCCTACCTTTGGGGAGATGGAAGTGCCAACCATGGATGATGGCAAGGCTATGTGGGATCAAGACCCCCCTCAAGTGTAAAATACTTATTAATCAATACTGGTTGAAGGAGAAGAGGGGCAGTGTAGCTAAGGTGCTCCAGGAGCTCTTTCATAGTGACTTCTACGAGGACTACCATGACTTGGTGATTTTGCTGAGTAGAGTCATGGGCCTCCCAACTGCAACCTATTTTTAGGACTGGATGGTATATTTCGTAGAAGAGATTCTCTGTGGAGAAGCCAAGTTTTATGGGCTGGAATAATCAGTGATTTATTCCACAAGCAATTTATGGCTATAAAGAAGACCTCTAGATTTTACATGACATATTACTTTGTCTATTCATTGGTTGAATGGATACAATACAGAGGCCTATTCAGAGCTCTAGACGAGGAACCAGGCAGGGAGCTGAAATTCTATGATAAGTACCCTCAACTACAATCCAAAAACTTTAAGAGGGACTACTACATAGTCAATGACGCTTTCATAGGTCATATTGTCAGATTGCTCGAGGGTGACTTTGAGAGAAGAGTCTCCCACAGTGCCAAAACTTTCCTCAAACAATTTTCCTTCTTATTCATTCAGTATCCAAAGTTCACCTACATCCGTGTTGAAGGCTTTTCAGAAAAACCATACAAGCTGCCCCAGTATCCCAATGGCCGGATAATACTGTTAGAACTCTATAGGAAGCTACGACATGCACATGCCCTTTTGAGCAGCAAGCATAAGGCGATGATTCCTTATCCTCTCTCCTTCAACCAAGGGCTATACGAACTCCATACCTCTTAGTGTGCCGACAATTCAAAGAAAGAACTTATGGAATACCATTTGAGATTCCAAACTACCTGTCCATAGATGGACCCATATGGTAAACTCAAGAAGGTAGTCAGACCTGAATAAACCCATCTACACACCGTTGAGGAATTTTGGGCTAATTGCAAAAATGATAAAGAAGTGTAGATGAGGCACTATATGTGGATGACCACATATTTCGTAAAGAGGGTCAACCTGTTCTTGGTACTTGATCAGCTGGAAGAAGATGAAAGCATTGTCATAGATCCTTGGTACAACATAGTTTCCAATCTGCTGCTGCCACTAATCGATTGGAATGAACAAGAGGTTGATGACCTCAATTTTCTGACCAAGCCCGTCGAGGCCAGAACAAAAGAATGGGTTGATGGAAAAATTTCCCAATTGAAGTAGCAAGGGGTCACTTTGACCTATGAAGGGCTGAAGAATGAGCCAACAAGTGAAACAGATAGTGGGAAAATTGCTACCCCATCAGGAGAAACTTCAACATCTCCTCTGACTACCAGGTCAAGGAAGAGGAAAGAAGTTGCAGAACAACAACGCAACCCCAAGGTATATGAGAGAAAGTTTTCAGAAGGAGAACCTTCCAAGACACACAAGAGATTAGGAAGTTTCACAGAAATACCAATCATTCAAGAGGATCTGCTCCATGAGAGAGAGGAAATGGAGGCTGAGCAACCAAAATCTCCACCTATTTCCTTCGCTACTGTTGCCCCTCTACTTGCTTCTCAGGCGATGGTTGCAACTTCTCTGCCAACGGTGGATATCTTGGTGCACCTTGCCTCTTCTCCACCTACCGTGTAGGTTGTGACCATTGACTCTTCTTCTGCCACCACCTCTCCACTTTCCTCTACTTCCATGTCTCTGACTACATCACTATCCCTAGAAACAACAACAATACCAAAGCCTGCACTCTAACTTCGAGAGGCATTCTCCTGGCATATGCAGAACATTCCCACAGAACTCTCGGGAGTGTTGATGAACCTGGCTATTTAGATTTCCTTGGCATAAATTATTACCAATATTCCTGCCTCCACTCCTCCAACTGAACCACCCAAAATGAAAGTCACAATGGAAATATCCAAGGAGTTGGAGTGATGAGAGAAGGAAGCCACAAAGGGGGTCTAGGAAGAATTAGATGATTACCATGAACATCTAGAGTTTTAGCACCTGCCAATTGATGAGGTGGTGCACAAAACATAATCCTCCGAGAGTAATGAAGAAGATTCCAGCGCCAAATATATTGTGGATACCTTTGATACAGATCTTGAGGAGGAGCTAGCTCGATAGTTGAGAGATGTCATAGAGGATGTAGGAAAGCCGCCTTCTGAAGAAGAAAAGGAATCAAGTGATAAGATGGAGGAGGACACTGAAGCTCCAACTAGGGAGCATGATAAAGGCACCGAGGATGATGAATAAATACCTCTCTCGAAAGAACAAGAACAACAAGAAAAGATAGAATAAGAAGATGTGTCGCCTCAACGTGAGGAAGAAGAAAAGAAAGAAGAAGATAAACCCCAAGAAGAGGCTGAAACCCACAAAAGCCCAGGAATGGAGCAATCTGAAGAACATGGGCATGAAGAAGAAGAAGAAGATAAGGAAACTGCCAAAGGGAAATATATCCCTAAAGAGCATACAACCACCGAGTCTCCACAAAAGGAAAATATATTCATTCATGATTCAGATAAAGAAGGAGAAAGGACCAAATAGGAGACTCTGGCTGGTAAGGTGATGGAAATTGAACACACCCATGAAGAAGAGCATGATCATGAATCACCAAAGGGGGGATATCGTATGCTTGAGTGGCTTGAGAAACAACTAGAGAAGAAAGCTCCTACCCCAAAGGATCCAAGAGAAAGATTGGAGGCCATCTTGGCCTGAGCCCAGATCAACACCAAGAAAGAAAAGAAGCCTAAAGTTAGATCCAAATTGACCATGGTGGATCTAGAACTGTGCAAATTTCCACGTCAGTTGTGGGTGTAGAAGGGGTAGACTATAACGACTCCACCATAAACTTTGGTACAACCACCAGGGAACAAAAAATAGATCATCTCCAAGAGTCCATTGCCATAGTGGTACACTTGATGCAGAAGGATAAGAACTCCAAGGAAGAACTAAAAGCACAGCTGGTTGATTTGACTAACTATATTCAACAATGGTCATCAGTGGAAGAGCTCCCCACCACATCCTTGGCACCACCGCAATTGTTGTCCAAGGACCATATCGACAAGCTTGAGAAAAGAAAGAACTGGACTAAGACTATAGAGGATTGGTTCCGATAGGTCCTGTATGCTAGAAACATGGGCATCAATTGTGTTGTCAGGACAACAAATAAGTTCTTAGAAGTACAAAAATACCTCTAGGGCATGAGGAAGTTCTGCACTGACTTCCCAAAGGTATACGGGTCCACCTATCCTAAAATTGAGGTCATCCTCAAGCTACCTTAGAAAACATGGGAAAAGGAGCTTGCACTGACAAAGGACGATCATTGGTTGGTGGATATGTGGAAGTTAGAATTCAATCACAGAAAATAGAAACTAGAGAAATTGCTCTGTAAAGTGGAGCCTGACATTGACTGGGCCAAAGACATTAGGGTGGACTGTATTCAGTATTTGAAATTAATGACAGGTTACGATATGCCTAATGTCAAGATTGATCCGGAAAAGATAAAGCCTTATTTCCACAAGAAGATGGAAGATGGAATGTCAGGTGAGCTTACCATGAATTTTATGAGTTTTGCTGCTCGGGCTTTCACCCAATCTGAACAGGTCAGGGACAACATGGCTAAGTGTGATGGATATTGGGATACACTCACAAGCTGATCTAAGCAATGGAACTACCAAGTGCTCCAATCTAATATAATGGAGATTGATAAGCTCCAGACATTAATCGACAAGTTCATGGAATATGCTACTTTGAAGAAGCAGGAAGAAAACCCAATTATTGATGAAAAGCTCCTCACAGAATGGATGCAGCAAAGGAAATCAACAAAAGACAAAAGTGCTATAGTGCTGCCACAAGAGGGAAAAATAGGGAAAAGGAAAAAGATGTATTTTAAATTGTAATATATTTGGGGTAGGTGGAACCCTTGTTTGTAGTGAATCTTGGCCACATAATGCAAATCAATCTTGGCCATTCATTTTTATTTTTGAACACTATAAATAGGGGGTATCCTCTCATTTTCAAGAGAGAGTTGAGTTGTTGTAAAGGCATGTTGTAGAAATTTTAATAGAGGTTCATTGGATTTTTGTGGACTCTTGAGTTTCTATTGCATGTTATATGGTTCATCTCCCATAGTTAGCTGATTTAGATAGATTTACTTTTCTATTCTTTGTGTTTTAGATTACTTTGATAGATTAGTTAATGTTGTTCAATGGTTGTGTAGATTTCTGTTGTGTTGATGCCCTTCTTATCTATACTTTTTGGTGTTTACTGATTGTAGACAACTGTGTAAAGTTAGTCTGGGAATAAACTAAAAGCTGCTCCAAAATTCTATCTTTTTTTCATGCATGTTTATGGTGAATGAATGGTTTAATATTTTTAGTCCTTAGAAGCTTGCACAAGTTTCATGATACTGTAAGTTAATCTGGTTAAGTGAAATTATGTTTTGGGAAGGCTGTCTACAATAGTACCCTCCATGATCACTGTTCATCACTAGTTTTAGATCCATGAACCTCTTCTCTTCCCTGCCCTTTTTTCCTTTTTTTAATAAGTAACCTATGCTAAGGTTCATTGCACATTGTAAAGCCAAATATTAAGATAAAATAGGAGTTTAAGATTGTTGTTCGAACCTGCAAAAAATTGCACACTAACTTCCCATCTTAGGAACTCCATTCTAAGATTCACTTTTCCACCAGCTTAACTCTGTAAGTCTTCCCTATGATTACCAGCAAAATCACATCAAACATCAATTGAGAAATTCCATGCATGTCATGACTTGACACCCGAGAGACCTTGGGGTGATTTTCAACAACTTGTTGTTGGAGATTACCTTTCAAGAGAGGTAGTGCACCTATGCACTACTTGTGTTGAGAAAGTGCATAAAACACCCATCAACAATTGTCACCCTTGACAATTTCACACTAGGTTTAGCTCCCCCTTATGTGCTTGGTTCTAATTATGCATTAATTACCCATTTTATATAAAAATTCTTAGATATGAGAAATCAAATTATGCATGTTTAATATTTTACTCTAGACACTTTGTGTCCCTAAAAAGTAGGAATCTACTGCTTATTTTGGCTCCAAATTTAAATATATCAGTGCCAGTAATTTATTGTTTGAGATTCAAATATTAATTTTCAGCTATTGGGATTTAATTTTTTGGAAAATTAGAAGAATTGTATATAAATACATAGCATTTTCACTATTTGAATGAACAAGCAATTCAAGATAGAAATTATTATACTTCAAAAATCAATTCAAGAGCAGTCAAGAGTAGAATTATCTAGATTATTGCAATATTTTGTCATTCAAGCATTGTGTAAAGTTTTATGTGAGTTTTGTTCATGTTTTGCATGCATTTTGTTTTTGAGCACTAACGCTTGTAGATATTCAAATCAATTCAAGTCAAGAAACAATTGATCCTTAAAGGTGACTAGTATAACTTTAGTCCATCAAGGAGATCAGATTGTAAGTGATGAGTTGCACAAGTTGTCAATTCATTACGTATTTATCAATTAACATTTATCCATCCAAGGATAAGATCTCTTTTGTTTTCAACTTTGCCATTGTAGAGGTAGAAATACCAACATGGGTTTTGAATTAGGAAAGCCCCTATAAGATACAACCTTTCCCCTCTTTTCATATGTGTGGTTTGTATATTTGAAGTGAATTGGAGGAAGATCGAAGGCTATTTATTCATTCTTGCACTTAAACCCTACAAGTTGACAAGTCAAGGAAGATCTACATTTTCTCATCATTAGACAAAGTTCTAACAATAACTCTTGGAAGACATAAGCTACAAAATGGTAACCTCAAGCTTGTATTTTCAAATCTGATGAAAAAGGATGGCTTTCTAGGGAATATTGTGCCCTAGACCAACTAGATCTACATAAAATTTTAATACTAGGTTCTTATGTGTCTTTCTCATGCATTTCTAGATTCAAATTTTATCTATGTGCATTCAGTTTCTCAAAATTAATAACAAAATGCTACATTTTCACATTAACACTAGTTACATCATTGCATCATATCAAATTCAAACTATCCAAGCATTCTCATCACTAGCGAAACAAAGGGATTAGAACCCTAATCCACCAAACTGGCTCTTCCTAGAAGGTTTGTAGCCAAGTGGAGTTTTGTGATCATTTCTTATCCCTTCCATTCAAGTTGGGAAGAGTGTGGTTTATAACCTAGATCCCTTTTCCCAACCAAACATTTTGGTGAACCCAACTGATTTGTACTATAAACTTTCTAAAATTTGAAGCATATCATCTTAGATCTAAATTTAATCTTAGTTTGTTTTGCAATCATCATTTAGACATGCATAATTTTCATTAAAAAGAATTAAAAAACAAAAAATTGCATAGCATTTTGCATTCAAATTTCAAATAGGGTTATTACATTTATCATAGGTTAGATCAACATTATAATTGGATTTACAAATTTGCATTAGGTCATATTAAATTTGAAATAAAATCTGAAAGTGGTTAAAGCGTTCATTTAGGCATATGCATATAGCGAAAATGTAAAGAAGTCCATTGTTATTGTTGTAAAAGGACATAATTTTTTTCAATTTTCATATTTCACACATTAGGATGAACAAAATTTTGTATTTTAAAATCTGAAAATTACATCTTGAATTGCAGTTGTTGGTTGAACATTTTGAAAATTGCTTATATAGTTATCTTTCATATTGCAAAATCATAATTTTGTTAATTTTTGAAAATTATTCACTGTCAAACCTACCTAGTCACAAAATAAGAAATCTAAACACTATATCACACATCAAATTTTTGAAAATTTCAATAATACATTTTTAGTATAGGGCGTGTTGAGCCCTAGACCATGCTAATTTTGCTAAATCATAAATAGAAGCTTGCCAAAGCAACATCGGAGGTTAACATCAACAACTTAACTGATGACAACATAATGCAACTATTCAAAGCAACAATTTCTTCTCAACCACTGCACAACTATCATTAATGACAATAGAAAACTTGTTGACATCAATGACAACATCTTCATACTTACAACAATGACCACTTATCAAAATACACATGTATCTAGATATTCCCTTAAAATAAACACCAAAATAAATGAAAATAACATAAATATAAAAATTTTACCATTACAAATATATTATTTTTAAATGGTTACATTTTGTATTTTCTTTGACCTACACGAATTCAATACCCTAACTCTTCAATAACCAATTAAATTGACAAACCTAAACATATATTTGGTTGTTCTCCCTGAACAATTATAATAAAAATTATAAATTTTATTTAAAAAGTAACAAAATCATAATTAATGGTATGTTTAGTTGGGTTAGCTATTAGAAACTATATAATATTTATACTTAAAAATTCAATACATCCTTAAAAGTTTGAAAATTACCTTTCAACAAAAACTAAAGGTTCAAGTAGATGGATAAGATTCCAAATAATTATCAATTGATAAAAAAAATTATATATATAAAATTTTAAAAGAGCGTTATATATTTCTATTGTCAATTAATAGATTCTTCACATTATAAATTTTTTAAATTCAAGGTCAAGTTGTATTGCACAATATTATAGAGGGAGGGCCTACCAACTTTATAAATATTTTTTATTAGAGGGGTAAACACTTTTGACCCAAAGCTATGAACCGGTGAGGTCACAATCAGGGGACCTCATCCCTAACATAAATACTCAATAATTACACCCCAACTAGGTTTGAACCTTGATGGAAAGAACAACTTGAAAACAACTTAACCATTAGACCATGCCACTATTGGCTTCGTCAACTTTATATTGAGATATATGGTGGGTTTGTAATTAGTGATCATGAAGTTTTCCATGGCTTGGTTACTTCCTCTCTAACATTACAATTTTTCACAAACCCACTAAACCTTCACACTCCCATGTATTGAACACCCCACCTTGATTCTATTGAGAAATGGTGCCTCAAACGTATTGATGTTCGGGTCTCTGCATTGTCGTTGTGATAGTTGGATATTGTTGGGACAGAGTCACCAGTCTTATCGATAGCTTGATGAAGGCTGTTATCGGCAAGACTTGTAGTGGTCAGTGGGACTCTGTTTTGAGTCTCTCCAATAGATTGATGGGCTGTGGCAATGTCACAGTAAGTTGAAACTCTAGAACCTCATGCTGCAGGTTGTGAGGTTTTGGAAACCTTTGAAATACCGACTATAGGCTTCATCAATGGGATGTTACTTCATCGACAGGACTCTGAAGGTTGTCTTTCGATGTACCGATGGACTAGTGAACATGTTAAAGACTCTTACTGGTGTGACTTGGCTTCGTCGGTGGGACTCTATCTCGAGTCTCTCCTGATGGCCCAATAGCTGTGGTGGTTGCCTAGCGGTGGTGACATGGTGTCGAGCTGGCAGTGAGGACTGCCTGGAGCTTGCATCAGGGGGACGTTACTATGTCGACAGGACTTTGAAGGCTATCTCATCGATGGATCGATGACTCTCATCGGTGAAACTTGGAAACTTTGGTGGGACTCTCCACCGTGTTCCAACAATGATCCGATGACTATGGTGGGTCTTGAGCTGTCAGGAGGAAAGCGATAGATGGTGCAAGCCATGCTGACTCGACGGTGGGGACCTCATGGAAAGGTATAGTGAATGCCAGAGTGACTATCTTTTATTGGTGGGAGGTGCTATGATGTCCCACTGATACAATGGTGTATTTCTCACTTCACATCACTGTTGTGAAGTGAATGGAGCAATTGAATCTTTGATATTCTATTAATTGCATGGTATTCTCCTAACCATTCAGTTTAGTTGGAAGTTGAAATGACAATTGGGAACTGTAGCTATTGGTTCTATGGAATTGGAGTGACGATGGGTGACTGGTATACATGGTGATACTCTCTAATGAGGAAAGGTTACACACACTCTCTCTCTTTGTGATTCTATTGTGAAACATCTCTCTCTATGTGAATCCGCTCTATATACTGTAAGAGTATTGTAACAAGTGTGAAGGTTGTAATGGACTGAGAGGTTGATCGAAGAAATGTAAAATAGGAGAGAGGGAAATAGAACAAGGTTATGCTACTGAATTCTCTCCAGAATGGAACAAGATGTAAACTCTATAAAGGATCAAAGCCTGAATTATATTTGTAACTGTATTATGTTAAATAATACAATGGCGATCTGGGCTTTTGGGGTGTGGGGTTTTTTTGCCATAAGGGTTTTCCCAACATAAAATCTATGTGTTCCTATTGTCTATTTCATCTTTCATGTTTTTTGATTCTGGTTGTTGAATCTGTTAATGGTATTGTTGGAACTGGTTTAATCAGCGTTAACTTTTCTCTAAGGGTCAATGTGGGAAATGAACTATGTATGATTTCGCTTTGTGGCATAGTAGTACGTGTCTTTGAGGCAATTTGATGAAATTAAAATTACCGAAGGAACTACTATTCTTGGATGTTTCTTTTTGAGATGACCAAAATATCCCAACAAGTGGTATGAGAGCCTTCTTCTGGGATGTGTTTCTTCCTAGTGTGTTACTGGTTCTGGGTATTCCTTCTCTGAATATTTCTTAGTGTGGTAGGCTTGAGGAAATCTGAAGGAATCGACTGATGGATTGATCCTTTGGTGAGTAGAATTTCTTGCTCTTTTGTTTGAGTTCCAAGAGACAACACACAATATGTAAGATGGAGAAGCTTGAGTTGGTCATATTGAAACAATGTGACTTGAAGCTCACGGTTTGGCAACGGTATAATCTTGATGCATGGGGAGGAATAATAATTACTCTATGGTTGTGTTGAAACAAAGCTTTCATATTGGGTGTCTATGTGAGAAGCCCCCTGATGATATGGAGAAGCTTGGGTTGTTTCTCAACTATGGAGAAATGTGCTTATGCTGGGTGTTTTGTTTTGGTATTGGAAGGAATAGTTTTATGGTACCTCGATTGCATGAAGGCTATGGAGTTGATCATTGGATGATCTGAAAGTTCATGCAATAGCCTCTCTCTCATATAAATGTGCATGTTGGTGGTTGTGGAGTTGACCTGGAACTGGGTCAGAGTTCCTAAACTACTTCTTCCCTTAATGGATGTTTTGTACTTGCATGGCTTTGTGCTTTTGTAGGTTTTACACGGTAAAAAAAAAAATTGTGTTTTTTTGGAGTTGCTATTAAACTATTTTCTAGACCATGTCTTTTGGGGCGGTGTTGGATGGGATAATTGTAGTTCTGCATGCATGCATTGTGCATGGAGTGAGGAGATGTGTTTTTGTCTCTATATGGGAGTGTTGGTACATGATTAGTCACTCAACATTCTCGTGTTGATGCTTGGTGGTTTTCTAGACTATGGTGCTTGTTGTGGACATGATGGAAAATTAGGTTTGAAATTGATTTGGTGTTTGAGTCATGTTGTTTATGTGGTTATTCTCTTTGAGATATCAGTGTTGTTGTTTCTAGTGCGATGATGGGTTTTCAGGTTCATTATGTTTGATCTTTGAGTTATGCAGTCGGTGGATTAGCTACCCATTGGCTATAGTGAGATAACTCAGAAGAGGAATGTCTATATCCATGAGGTTGATTCAGTGATAGTGCAAACTTGTTAGCTGGCCTTGTCTATGGTCACTTGTGCATTGGTGTGGTTGCTTTGAGATGAGATGATGTATGGAGTTGAGTACCTGAATAGTCGGTTATGGGACCTATAGCATGTGTATCATGATGTCATGAATAGCTTGGGTACACTAGTTTGTGATTCCTTTTGATAGTGATGGTTTTGTATGCTTGGTTTGGAGATCTTGGTGCTGCTTGGTATTGTTGTTAGATGGACATGCTTATGAGGGGACTTGGAGTTTTTTCAAATTAACAGATGTTTGGTCACGATGCTTGGAGAGCTCAAATGTCATGATTTAGTGGGAGCTTTAGCAGTGACTAAGGTTTCATCACTTGGTGGTGAATGATCTTCTTTAGTGTTGCAAATGCTACTAGGAAGGACTCTTAGATATTGTTACTACAAAAGGTTTCTTTCACATTTGCGTGAAAACTATTTGAGGATGTGTAACATCTTGGAACCATGAAGGACATTTGGAGTCTTTGGCTGAGGTGTTGGTTGTGCTTGACAGGTGATGTTGGTTTCGAGTTGTTTCATGTCATGTTATACTCTTGCTTGTGCATTAGAGTTTTGGCATGAGGCATTTCTCTTGAGACCATGGTAAGGTCACTTGGAGCATGGTATCTCCTAAGGGGGATGGTAAGATCATGATGTCATGATAAGTTCTTGATTCACATGTTTGGAGCTTTGATAGTGGTCTGGATATTCTCTATGTTTTGGGTGCAATGGTCATATGCTTGAGAACTTTATGATAATGTAGTGATACAAATTGGAGTTTAGTATGAAATGATTGTTTGTAGGTGCTCATGGATACATGGAGAATAAGGTGAGGCTATAATTCTCTTGAGATGAGAGAAGTGCTTTTGATGGTTACTCTTGATGAAGATTTCAGTAGAAAGTATGAGGAGCCTACACCTTAGTTGGATGTGAGTTCAATAGAGACCAATGAGGAGATTGCTCTTGGATGAGTCATGGTGGTTTGTATATCTTGGAGGAGCATTCTCATTCCCCACTCTTGGTCTACTCAAAATTTTATCACTTGAGAGGTATTTCCCATTGTTTCTCTCAGGTGTTTTATGATTTCTTTCATTGACATGGATCTTGAACTACTATTATATGATTCTGAAGGATTATCTCCTTGCATTTGTATTTTATTTTATGCTGATCATAGGGGGTGGTATTGCACTAATTTCCTGAGATGGGAAATTGAGTGGTTTGATCTTCTTTGAGAGGCTTACATCCATATTGATTACTTGATATATATATATATATATATATAAATATATATGTTGTGTTTGATCTTGGAGATTGAACGATTGGGTGTTGTTATGTTGTTCTCTTTGGGGTTCTGAAGGAGATCATACTTGACACAGTTGGCATTTAGAGGTGTATGTAGGAATATTTTCTATTAGTACATGATGTGCATTGATGCTCTCTTTGGTCTTGGTTGTCTTCCTAGATGTTTGGTTTCACATTTCATTGGTTTGAGTTTTGGTTGGAGTTGTAGTGATCACTAGCTTGTGGTCATGTGTTTTCCTTCATGTTCTTGGGTGATGACATGGAGTTTCTTAATCTTTTTCTTTTGTTGGGTGTGGAGAACTTGGGAGAGCTGTGAAGATTTGTGGTGAGAGTTGTTCTTTATAGGTTATTGATTTACAAATTGTGCATATCATTGTGGATGTTTCCTTGGTACTACATGATGTGGTTCACACCTCTTATATGTGTTGTGATTGGTAGACTTGTTATGCCTTTGATCTTCCAGATTTTACATTATCTATACAGTGGGAGTTCCTGTATGTGTTTTTTTTTCTTCGACTGGTTGGCATATGGAGCTTTCTTTTGCAGTTTATGGGTTAGCTATGTAGGTTGAATGAGTTTTTATGTGGATACCTTTGAGGTATGTGTGATTGGATATATTAACACTTGTCATTTGTGCTATTTTTAGTCATGTGGGTTAATCAGTTGGATGGGAGCAAACAATTTTATGGTTTTTGTTCTAGCTGGTGTTATATCTTGCTTTTGGAGCGTGACTTCATGGTTGTGTTTTGGTTTGGGATTTTAATATGATGTTGTTTGTGCTTTTGTATGGCTTGTTGAGCACAAAGGAGTGGTGGAAGTGTATTGAAGCCTTTGTCGTTCATTGGTTCTATTTTTGATGTCTCAAATTAGAATGGTGCATATACACCATGGTGTGTTCTTTTCCTTTAGCGGATGGTTGGAATTGTTTCCTGAGATGGTGGACATTATAGATGTTGTTGCGGGTATCTTGGTGATACAGAGATTTCATGCGTTGATTGATAGGTAGTATGCTCTTTGAAAAGTGGAAGAATGTTGAGAAATGGTGCCTCAAACATACTGATGTTTGGGTCTCTGCATTGTCACTATGACAAATGGATATCGCTGGGACAAATTCACAAGTCTTATCGATAGCCCGATGAAGGGTGTTGTTGGCGAGACTTGTAGCAGTTGGTGGGACTCTGTTTTGAGTCTCTGCAATAGACCGATGGGCTATGGAAATGTTGCAAGGTCGCGAGAAGTTGTAACTCTAGAACCTCATGTCGTGAGTTGTGAGGTTTTGGAAACCTCTGACATACCAACCGTAGGCTTCATCAGTGGGACATTACTTCATCGACGAGACTCTGAAGGTTGTCTCGCTGATGTACTGATGGACTAGTGAACTTGTTAAAGACTCTTGTTGGTGTGACTTGGCTTCATCGGCGGGACTCTCTTGATTCTCTTCGATGGCCTGATACTTGTGGTGGTTGGCCAATAGTGGTGACATGGTGTCAAGCTGGCACTGAGGACCACCTGGAGCTTGCATCGGGGGGACGTTACTATGTCAACAAGACTCTAAAGGCTATCTCATCGATGGAATGATGAATCTCATTAGTGAAACTCGATAACTTCGGTGAGAATCTCCATTGTGTTCCAGTGACAAGTCAATGACTATGATGGGTCTCGAGTTGTCAAGAGGAAAGCGATAGATGGTGCAAGCTATGTTGAATCAGAAATGGGGACCTCATGGATGGGTACAATGAATGTCAGAGTGACTATCTTGTATTGGTGGGAGGTGAGCTATGATGTCCCACTGATACAACAATGTATTGCTTACTTCACATTGCTGTTGTGAAGTGAATGGAGCAACTGAATCTTTGATATTTTGTTAAGTGATGGTATTCTCGTAACCATTCAGTTTGGTTGGAAGTTGAAATGACAGTTGGGAATTGTAGCGGTTGGTTCTCTAGAACTAAAGTGATGATGGGTGATTGGTATACATGGTGATACTCTGTAATGAGGAAATGTTACTCTCTCTCTCTCTGTGATTCGATTGTGAAACCTCTCTCTATGTGAAAATACTTTGTATATTGTAAGAGTATTGTAACAAGTGTGAAGGTTGTAATGGATTGAGAGACTGATCAGAGAAATGTAAACAAGAGAGAGGGAAATAGAACAAGGTTATGCTGTTGAATTCTCTCCAATATGGCACAAGATGTAAACTCTGTAAAGGCTTAGAGCCTGAATTGTATTTGTAACTGCATTCTGTTGCAAAATAATACAATGGTGATCTGGGATTTTGGAGGGTGGGGATTTTTACCCATAAGGGTTTTCCCCACGTAAAATCTATGTGTTCCTATTTTCTATTTCATCTTTCATGTTTTTTGATTCTGGTTGTTGAATCTGTTAATGTTGTTGCTGGAACTAGTTTAATCAGCGTCAAATTTTCTCTAAGGGTCAATGTGGGAAATGAACTATGTCTGATTCCGCTTTGTGGCATAGTAGTATGTGTATTTGAGGTAATTTGATGAAATTAAAATTACCAAAGGCACTACTATTCTTGGATGTTTCTTTCTGAGATGACCAAAATTTCCCAAATTAAAGGTTCAAGTAGATGGATAAGATTCCAAATAATTATCTATTGATAAAAAAAAATTAGCATTATATATTTCTATTGTCAATTAATAGATTCTTCACATTATAATTTTTTTAAATTTAAGGTCAAGTTGTATTGCACAATATTATAGAGGGAGAGTCCGCTAGCTTTATATATATTTTTTATTAGAGGGGTAAACGCTTTTAACCCAAAGCTATGAACCGATGAGGTCACAATCAGGGGACCTCATCCCTAACATAAATACTCAATAATTACACCCCAACGAGGTTTGAACCTTGACGGAAAGAACAATTTGAAAACAACTTAACCATCAAACCATGCCACTATTGGCTTCGTCAACTTTATATTGAGATATATGGTGGGTTTGTAATTAGTGATCATGAAGTTTTCCATTGCTTGGTTACTCCCTCTCTAACATTACAAATTTTCACAAACCCACTTAACCTTCACACTAACATGTATTGAACACCCCATCCTGATTCTTCTAATGTCGGGGCTTTCTTTACCTTTAAAAGTCATTCTTTGGAAATTACAAGACATGTAGAAGCCAATGATGAAGATAGACTCATAGAAGGGTCCACTTGATGGAAATATGTCTATAAACATATGTGACATAATTACTACTTTGGTATTCTCACCATTCTTTTCTTGGATGTAATCAAATAACCTAAAAAAATGAGAATGAAAATTACAGATTGTTGAAAAATATCTTAAGTCAAAATTCACATCTTCACAATTCATAAAGAAAAGACAACACACATAAATTATAACACATTGTTATCAAGACCTAATTAACAAAAGCAACATAAAAAATTACATATTACCAAAATAAAAAGGACAAAATTAACATTTGAGTCATTCCAAAACATATTGAACCCCAACATAACCCATTTTTAAATTTAGACCAACATATTTTTTTAGATACAAAATTTACTTTTGGATCATTTCAAAAAAATCAAACCCTAACATAAATCCATTTGTAAATTTATGAAAAACAATTTTAAAAAAAATACACCTCTTCATTTATTTAGATCTCTAGAAACCTTTTAAACACTAAAACCTTAAAATGCAATTCAATGTTTCTATAATGAAACCCTCAAATAGAAATTTTAATTTTTAAAATTCGAAAACCATATTATTTTTTTCTTAAAACCTTAACCATATGACCCTTAATTTTCAATAATCATAGAAATCCTTAATTTTCATCACTATTAAAACCCTAAATAAAATTTTAAATCTTAGACTTGTAAAATCTAAATCTTTTATTAAAATATAAACAAGAATATAATGCATTTAAACCTTGTGAATTTAAAATCTATAAATGGAAGGCCACTTTTGCACCTCAAATTTTGAACAAAATAATGATCTACATAAGTAATAATATAAAACATATTGAAGAAAAAAATGTGTGAAAAGTGATATAAGAAAATTTAAATCCATTTTTTTCTCATTTTATCGAAGGTGAAATATTATTTATCTACATAAATTAATTTATAAATATGTTTTTTTTTTTTGTTAATTATAAGGGTTTTTTAATGGGTCAACACCTCAAACACCATAGTGCATAAAAATCACAAGGAAATTGTTTCATATAGATTTGGTAGACCCAAAGCAAGAATGAGCATATTATTTATTATTTTGAACTATGTCAAGTAGTGGTATTGCACAAGTATAAAATGAGATAGTTTCAATTCATTCAATCCAATTTTCAAGCCACCAAGGAGTGGCATGACATAAATACCTAGGTTGTTTGGTCAAAACATAGGGTGTGTCCCTAATTAGAACCTTGTGCGTAATAGAAAACCCCTTCATCCATGATGAACTATTGTATCTTGCCACCACTTTCAATTATAACAATGCTTGCATGTTGAATGGATTCTAGCTTATCAAAATGTTGAAACCAAATATGTTAACAACTATATAGTTTAATCTTGTGCTTTAAAATTGT
Organism: Sequoia sempervirens; assembly: GCA_007258455.2. Taxonomy (NCBI): domain Eukaryota; kingdom Viridiplantae; phylum Streptophyta; class Pinopsida; order Cupressales; family Cupressaceae; genus Sequoia; species Sequoia sempervirens. The sequence goes on along the minus strand of VDFB02292527.1, from coordinate 15,970,197 downwards.
AATCTATGAGAATGCATGGAAGTGGTAGGAGAGAGGGTGATGCAAAATTTAAAGTGCCTACTTAGACCCAAATACAAAGGATCATTTCAAATCATTTGGTATGTTGTCGTTATTTCATTATCATCTCATTCTCAATGAGATTTAATGCATTTAAATCAAATTAAATTGTATCTTATTTGTATAAATCCAAATTGATTGTTCAAAGAGATTTTAACAAACAATGAGAGACTTCATTGACATAATTTTTCAATATGAAACAAACTATCCAATGATTTTTATACCAAAAACTCACACATTTTATCCACAACAACTTTTTGATTAAAAGTTCACACAAATATATCCTATAAATTAAATCTAAATTAATTATTTTATCCTTAACTTGAAAGATAAATCAACATAGAATCTAATAGATAAAACTTAAATTTAATTCATTTTATAAAATTAAGATTTAATAATCAATTTCAATAATTTCTTATTTTTTTAATCCTCATTAGTATTTTAAAAACCCAGTGATTTCATTTTCAAGCCTATTTTCCTTTTCAACCTGTTTTTTAAATATTTCTTTTCGTTTATGCTTGAGGTCGAATATAACTATTTATATAATTTGTGTTAATAGAAGCCTAAGGGGTGTCCTTAAATGGGAGGTCAATGGGACCACAAAATAGTTGGTATGAATATAAAATTAATAATTGTCACGAAAGTAAGACAATTGTGTGCAAAATCCAATGTAATAACTTTAATGGACAAAGACACATGATAAGATGCTTTTAAACAATGAAAATAATAACCCACCAACTCTTAAATAAAAGTTTTAATCCTACTCATTATAGACAGAAGAAATTCCATCAATCATGTTTGTTTCCTTGGTTATTATTATTTTAATACACTTAAAATTAATTATAATTGATAAATCATAAGTTAATTTTAATCATGCATCAGATTTTTTTGGTGGGGAAGGTTGTTATCAAGATCAAGCATTTTGCATTATAGAGTACTAAGAATTTATATTTGTGTTGCTTTTTAGTACGAAGTCAATTTTAATATAATAATTACAAATTAAAAATATGAAATAAAAATAACTCGCACAATTTAATCCAAAATCTGTAAGTTAATAATAGTTATGTTTATAGAAGGGGAGAAAACAATTCTTATTAGCTATAAAAACAAAACTATACATATAATATAATATTATTATGAAGGTCAAAAATGACAAAAATTTGGCCATATTACAATTATCTTTGTTCACCTCCCCTAATAAGATCAACACCATCTTCCCCATCTTCATCTACTATTAGAAAAGACCAATCAATGGTAGATCTAGGTGAGGGTGATGTCAATAACACTTTTTAGGAAATTGATACCTAGGTCGGTCCTTTGTTTGTGCACAACCTTCAGGAGACATTCAACATGCATGATAAAGGCCCAACCATATGATCATCCTTCTTGTCAATGACATAATTTGCTAGGAAATCATTTTCTCTATTTATTTCCCTGAAGATGTGTCATACAATGAATGCTATGAATTAATTCAATATTGGTCATGTGTTTAATAGTATATTGTTGATTTTCTAATTTGGAAAGGCTTTTTTGTGGATGGTGTTGACATAACCATACATCTCCTTTTATCTACATATTACACACTCCATAGTTTTTACGAATATGAAAACAAAGAAGGAATGCACGTCCTTTTGCTTCATTGTTATAATCATCTTATAGTTTCTTTGACACTACACAAATTGTATTTTTTAAAGAATCTGGAATTAAACAACCCTTTGCTAATTTTCTAGGGTTTATCTATTATTGTGCCATCAAAATTCATCTTAATCCATTCTATAAGAGGTGGAGACCAACTTATTCTGTCTCATATATTTAAATCGGAATTAACTTTGTAAACTCCATGAAAGATGGTATAATCATGCATTATTAATCCTTATTTTCTTGATAATTGAAAGGGGAGAACTCCATTTGAATAAATATTTAGATTAATTAAATAAATAAATAATTTATATATAAGAGAGGAGATTGATATCATATATTAGAAATATATTTAAATGAATACAAAAAATAATAGAAATTAAATGTATGGATACTTAGCTCTAATTTTTATGAAGGTGTCCTTATGTAAGTTTCAAAAAATTATTTGTTTAGATGTCATAGACTTAAAATAATACATCTAGTATTTCCATTGACCAATGGATCTAACTATGTATTGTCTAAGTTCACTTATTTGTGCATATAAGTTGATGCAGGGACTTCCGGAGGTCATAAATTTTGATTTGGGTGTCTGTTTGGGCTTACATTTTGCAGGGAGATGTGTTATGAAGATTTGTTTGGATTGTTGACCAAGTTCAGCTTAGTAGGTGGCCATTTCGACATATTTTTGGGGTCGAATTCTTTCATTTTGGCCCTCAAAATCAGCTTTTATTGTTTTTTTCTAGTTTTTTTTCTAGTTTTCTTTAATAACTTGGAATTTTAGAAAGTTGTTTTTTTTAATAACTTGGAACTCATGTTTCCAATTCGACCTGTAAGTTGACAATTCATGTCACCATAGTGTTAGGAAGTTTTTGGGAAAAATTTGGACTCAAAGGGATATGTATAAGAATTACCAAAAATGGTAAAATATGATAATTATCGAAAACTACCAAAAATGGTAATCTTAGGGTTTTTTGCTTTATCAATTGTTTATATATAAGGAGTTATCTTTCATTTGTAGAGGCAGAATGGAAAACATTGAATGAAGAAATCAATGTTTAAATGCTTATTGACTTTTAGTTTTTGTGATGGTTTCTAGTGTTCTTTAATTTGGTTACATCATAAGTGTTATTACATATGCAAACCTAATGCGTGAATTTAAACTTATAAGTCATGAACCTAATTTAGCATAGTTATGGTGTTTGAAGCTTTTTCATATTTATTTTTTAAAAATTTGATAAGTAATTTATAGTGTGTATAAATAGGTTTTTGAGGAATCTATTGAATTGTGAGGGACATGCTCCCCCTAGTTAGAACCCTAGGTGGATTGATTGAACAATGGTTAACCAAGGTTAAGAACAAAAAAAATATAGAATATACTCTTAGAAGGAGGATGTAATTCTAATGTAATCGATTTTATCCACTTGAGATTAGAACTCTATGTGCTCAATAGACTATGCTATCTCTTTAATGATCATATATGAATTAGGGTTATTCCTTAAATACACTACCCTAACAAGCAATTTATAACTCATGCAGTTTAGTTGGCTCACAAAAACTAGTGAAAATGGAGGGAAGGATGCATAACTTGAAATTTGAAATTTTGGGGTTCAAATCTATAGGTATGAAGATGACTTGGATCAAATTCATACTCATGAACCTAAACCAAGGTAGTTTAAAAGAATATTTAAGGATTGCAATCGACCTCTATGGATAAGTGATTATGGAACTAGGTTTAGGTAATGTCATTTTCCAACTTCCATGTGAAATAGGTTATCTTACACACTTATCAATTTGTTTAAGGACAACCTAATCATTGTGGGACTATAATATGAGGGAAAATATCAAGTTTATGTAATTTTTACCATTAAATTTCACATCCAATTTGACTTGCATGTGAGCTAACATGAGAATGCATGTCAAAAGAATACAAAAATAAATATTTTTTATACATTAAAGGATAAATATTTATGTAAAGTATGGAAATCATAAATATGTGTCATATGTACTCTAGTTGTCATAAGTGCTATGTATTGAGAATTTACAAGCACAAAAAAAACACATTAAGTAGCATCTATCAAGCATAACCATGTCTTGCTAAAACTATTCTTTAAAAAGATAAAAAGTGTATGGCACGATAAATTCAACTTTTTCTAGGAAAAGTGATAAAAATATTTGACTACACATTAGGGAATTCGATCAAGAAGATAAATGTAAAACAGATCCATTTTGACATAAAACAAGATTTGACTATATAAATAGCATTTTGAAAGTCTTTGACTCTTCATATATACACTCCATATAGATGGAGTAATAAATCTCTATTTGGTACTAAAAAATGATAATAATTGTCATAATTACATCACCATAATTGTAATTCATGAAGAAATGCACAAAAGATAAAATATTTCCCCCTTCCAATTGGTTGCATATAAAGGATGCAAGGAATTGGAGTTAAGGGTAGAATGAAAACATGTAAAATGTTGGGTAGAGGAGAGTAAAGAATATAATTTTATGCATAGTCTTAAAAAGAGATAGCGGAAGGACAAGAGGACTAATAAATGAGGGACAAAAGTGGGGTAGAGAGGATGAAGAAAGAGAAGGGAATTAAGAAAAAAAAGTAATTATAAAGATAATAAACTATAAATATATAAATATAACAAATGAATGTTATACTAATATATATATAAATATAAAATATGCATTGATATTAATGTATGTGTGTATATATTCCTCTTTGTGCTTATTTTCTACATTTATGCATTCATTTGCATAAGATTTTCTTATTTTTTAGAAAACAAATAAAAAATCTAAATATATTAATGGTTCTAGGAAAATTCACTGCCAACAATTCATCGACAGAAAATTCACTGTCAACAATTCACTTCGAGAAAATTCAAAACAACATAATCCAAAATGCTCGTGCATGAATGGTCAGTGGCCATACTTACATGGTAGTTCAAAGAGGGGAGGTATGATAGCAAGCTCCTAACTAGCCAAAAATTGGACGTAGTGGGCCAAAAAATGTTGCGTTGTATAATCTTTCGCTTGTTAGACTGAGGACTGCTTGGACTCTTCTTTTTGTGCTGGTGTAGTTGGGGGTGCGAGAGAATGAGGAATGTGAGAAAGTAGGAATAGCATAGCCCTACAGACTTCATGTATTTTTTCAAATAAGTTTGTGCCAAGCTCTTTCTTGTGGGCTCCAAGAGCCTCATCCATCTCCATTTCATCTCAGACTTGCAGAGCTCTCTTGAGTGCAATATAGGCACATATGAAACTAGAATTCTTTTTTAGGTCCTTGTACTTGAAGAGCCCCCCCCACCAAAGCTTTGTCATTGTGGAGATCATAAGCATGGAATATTGTGTTGTTGAGGGAGTGGCCCGTGAAGTATAAAATTTTCATGCAGGATTTTATTACATTTAGCGAATCACCATCAATCATAATGTTGTTGACTTTATGCTCCTTGGCAAGGATTAGACCAACTAGGAGGGCTTGAGCTTTTTCTTGGTTGTTAGTTATATTTGGTAGTTTTATTGTGAAGGCAGCCAAAATGACACCTAAGTGGTTCCTTATCACACACCCAACCCTAGATATTCTTGAGTTACCATGGGAGGAACCATCAAAATTAAGTTTCCAAACACCTAATTGTGGAGGATTCTATCTAATCAACGATCTATTGATCAGGTTAATCTTGTATGAAGGGATGGCTCTTGGTGTGGGTAAGGATATGTTTATCCATGAGGAAAAAATTTGGAAGTCCCAAGAAGTCAAGGGTTTGTTGTTACTGAATAATTGGAGTTTTCAAACCTGTGCTATCACTAACTTTGAGATTTGACTTTCTAACTTTTGAAGAGTTGCAGTTATGGAGTTGGTTTCATTCCTTAAGATCATTTTATTTCTTTCCCACCATATATTCCAAATCAAGAGAGATGGAGATACTAGCTAGATGATTAATAATAGAGATGCATTGGAGAGGGTCGGCCAACTATTGAAAACTTGAAGAAGAGTATTGCCAATAGGGGCTTTCCAGGATAGATTGGCCTAATTCCATTTCCAACATGTTTGGGTGAAAACACATTGTAGGAGTAGATGATCTGTGGATTCTACACATTTATTTCAAAGAATGTAAGGGAAAGGCTCTATGATTCCCAATTTTTCAAGACAATCGCTTGTTAAGATCATGTTCTTAACTGCTAACCATGCAAAAGAACTTGCCTTAGGAATGGTAAAATTGTTCCAACAACGTTTTTGTGGCCACTTTGTGTTGTTGGTGTTTGTGCCAGCCATTAGAGACCTATAACCTTGCTTAACGTTGTACATTCCAGATTTTGAGGGTGGCATATCAATTTATCTTCTTTATGAGAAAGGTGGACTAGTCTTTTGGCAAGTTGGTTGAGGAGTATTTTTTGGTTGGGGGGAAGTCACATTTGTTGAAATCTCTCCATTGCATATTTGAGTCCTACTTACTTGATGAGGGTATCAAATAATCTTTTACTAAGTGACCCTAGTGGTGTTTAAGATAATCTTACGCATCTTGAATGCTTGCTAAATTCACTAGTGGAGCAAGACCATTCCATGAGTCTTCCCAAAACCAAGCCTTACCACCGTTATTCACTAGCCAAGACAGGTATGGGGTTATTACAGATCTACAATCCATGAGAAAAATCCACATTTTGGAACCTACTTGTGGGTTTTGGATTGTGAAAATTATTTTTGGTTCATTTGAATCTAGATATTTGGCTTGCATGATCCTGCACCACTTTGCATTGGGTTTTGTAAACATGTTTCAGGCTAATTTAGCTCCTAGTGCCCTATTCATTTCTTCAAGATCTTGGATTCCTGCGCCACCTTGAGTTTTCTACTTGTAAAGATTATCCCATGAGACAAGAGTGACTTTTTATTTTTGATTTTTTTCCAAGTTTGATTGCCAAATAATTTTTTTCATATCCTTTTCGATGTCATGTTGCACCGTTTTTGGCAATTTTAGTACAAAAATTATGTAGTTTGGTACTACTACAAGAACATTCTTGATCATCACCAACTTGCCTACCATAGTGAGCCATTTTCCTTTCCATGAAGCAACTCTCTTCTTGATAACTGATAATACCTCCCCAAAATAAGGATTTCTGGGCACTAGCAAAGAATGGGATACCTAGGTATTGACAAGGCAAGGAAGCTAGGTTGAATCCCAAAATTGATAAGATTTTTGCAGTAATGTTTGGGTAGTGTTAAAAAAGAAAATTTTAGATTTGGAGGAGTTGACCAGTTGGCTCGATACAGAGGAGTAAACCTCGAGGACCTGCTTGATAGTCTTAGCCTCATCAAGAGATGAATTACCAAAGAGTGTATTGTCCATAAATAGAGAGTGGGTCATCAATATTGAAGTATTTACTAGCTTGCCACCTTTCCAATTTCCTTCTTGATGGGTTGTTGAAATATTCTTGCTTAATGTTCTGCCATTAAGATGAATAGGAAAGGGGATAGGGGATCCCCTTGTCTAACACCTTGTGATGCACTAAAAAAACCCAATGGTATGCCATTGATGATGACTAAAAATTTGGCGCCAACAAGGACCGAATGGATCCATCTACACCATTTACTTGAAAAACAAAACTTTGAGAAGACTTTTAACAAGAATTCCTATAAGCTTTCAACATATTGAATTTGATTATCATTGCTTTTGATTTTTTACAATGGATGGAGTGTAAGGCTCCGTGTGTTATTATTTCTCCCTTCGTTATTTCTTTATTAGGGACGAAACCACCTTGTTCTTTCAATATTAGCTTGGGTATCATTTTTGCTAACCTTAAACTTATTGATTTGGTAAAAATATTGTAGATTACGTTGCATAAGGCTATAGGCCTGAAGTCCATGAAGGATACCAGGTTTCTTTTTTTGGGAAGTAAAGAAATATTTGTTGTGTTGAAGGATTTAAGGATTATACCATTCCTTCTTGATTCCTCTAGAGCAAGCCATATATCGCTACTTATGAATGGCCAACACTTTTGGGATAAGGAAGCAGTAAGGCCATCTAGACCTAGAGCTTTTTCTGGGGGTAGGGAGAAGACTACTACTTTTACTTCCTCTAGAGTAAATGGTTGCATTAGCTGGATATTGTCCTCATTGGATACCAAGTTTGGTATTTTACTTAGCATTTTTTCACAAAGCACTTGAGTTTTAGATGTATGAGCATGTGGAGGGGCAGTTAGTAGATTGGTGAAGAACATTTCTACTTCTTTCTTGATGTTTTCTTCTTCGAATAGGTCTATACCACAAGAGGATTTTATTGAGAAAATGGTGTTTGATTGTCTTCTCATTTTTATCAAAGCATGGAATAACTTTTTTTGTTTTTGTCCCCCTCTTTTAACCATAGCTCCCTATATTTTTTCCTCCAATAGATCTCTTCCCTAGCAAGAGTTTGGTCCAATTCTGCTTGCAATATTTTTTGTTTCTAGAAAGATGCTTGGTTCATCCCATTAGAGATGATGTGATCATTTAGCTTCTATAATTCCTCTGTGAGAAATTCCTTTTTGTGATTTTTTTTTGAAATGGGTTACATTCCATTCTTTGATTTGTTTTTGATGAGGGATAATTTTTTTGATAGCTATAACATTCAAGAACCATACACAAAAGGAAGACTACACGCCATTGTTGTAGTAAAGTAAGAAAATGTTGATCTCTGAACCACATCTCAAATTTGAATGACTTATTGTGACCACTTTTGATTTCTAAGCACTCAACCATGATTGGGAAATGGTTGTAACTAGTAAATGGTAGTCCATGGAAGTTTTGAAAGCTTTTGGAGAGGGAAACCAAGTGTGGGAGGCCAAAAATATATCTAACCTTTCAACTATCAGGTAAAAATCCTTTCTCCTATTTGACCATATGAAGGTTCCATTGATGGCTTTGCAATCCAACAAGAAGTTATCCTTTATGAAGTTATTGAAATCCTCCATCACCTTTGGAGGGGGACTAATCCCCCTAGTTTTCCCTTGATGTTTATTATGGCATTGAAGTCGCCACCAAGAATTATCTCGTCTTCTTTTAGTATATCCAAAGTAGACGATAATGAGTTCCATAGAATCCTTTTGTCTAGCATTGTAGTTGGGCCATAAACGTTGAAGATCTAGAATTCATGTTGGAAATATGAGAATTTTATTGAGCGTAGGTTATATTTGATGTCAAACTGATGTCAATAGGTCATTGTTGCTATTAGTGGTTATCAAGGATGTCAAGGCTATCAAATGTGAAGGTTGTCAAAATGAAGAATATTATAGGATTGCAATTATTGACAACAATCTGAAGGTTCCTGTAGTGTGTTGTTTGACAGTGTGTAGGTTTTCTAATCTATCATATCTTGTATCAATTTTTTTATGGCACGGTTTCCTTTAGATAGTTCATTTATTTATCATACCATGTCGAGTATGCAGTCAGAAATGTGTGTGGTGGTCCAAAAGGATATCTTTTGGATAGAGATATTATTTAATATGGGTGGCATTTCTTTCAGAAATATGGTGTAGCTCTACGGTTTGGAAGGAGAGTATGCTTACACTAGTTTTATCTTTTTCTTGAGTTTCTGGTGGTGTAGCTCATTGTGTGAGGAGTTTAAAATATCATAAGTTTTATCAAGCTATTTTGAGTTTGAGGCATATGTGGTAACAACTACAATTGTGCAAAATTCAAATCAAGCATGTGGAGTGAGGATAGAACCTGTTTAAGGTTCCCTTGATTGCACAAGGTGTCAAGTGCTTTTGGTGGAAAGTTTTGACCATTGTATTACATGTTTCATGTAATTTTAATTTAGGTATGTCCTATGTTATCTAGGTTGGTGTGAATCCCTAGCCGACATAGTAAAGTGTTATTGTAGTTTCATGTATATATTTCAAATTTTTAGATGCATCTAAGTGTCTCAGTGCATTGATGTATGTCAAAATGTAATTGATGATTATAGTGAAAGTATAAGAGTGGGATGTACAACTATGTAATGAATGGAAGGTATGTGACAAAAGTGTGAGCATCAATATCAATGTGTATGATGGTGTGAGTCAGAGTTATATTTCAAATCCATCATTATTTTTGTTCTATTAGGGTTGGTGTTCTACCTATCAAGTATTGTTTCAGTAGGGGATTGGTGTCTCTTGTAACATGGTGCCTACTAAATCATTTGGATATTGGTGTCTCCAATAGGTTGGTGAATACTTCATATTGTAGAATTTCCTTATTATATTATTGCTTGTGAGAGCTTCTCACTGTGGTTTTTCCTTTTCTAAGTTTCCATGCAAAAATATAGTGTTATGTGTTATCTCATGTTGTGCTTTAATTTCTTTACTTACCAACTTGTATGGTTTAGTGCTCTTCATGTTTAAAAACTATAAAGTAATTGTGAAGGTTTCCATAATTTTTGTAATTTTTTGGATCTATTGATTCAACCTACCCCTCTTAGTAGATTGTGTGCCCTTCATATGGTATCAGAGCGAAGCTCCTTTGAAAGAGTTTAAAAACTTAAGGTAGGTTCAGGATGGCACATGATAGTTCTTTTCGAAATAAAGTATCAATTTTTGATGAATCTAATTTTTCTTTTTGGAAAGTTAGGATGGAGTCACATTTGATGGCATTGGGTATGGACTTATGGAATTTAGTTGTAGAGGGGTATGAAATCCCTAAAAACCCTCCTAGGGATCAGATTGGAAAGAGGGCTTATGAAATCAATGCTAAGGCTAGAAATGCTCTTTTATGTGGTTTTACTAACACTGAGTTTCCAAAGGCGATGGATTGTAGAACAACAAAGGAAATATGGATAAAGTTGGAAGCTATCTATAAAGGTGATGATAAAGTCAAAGAAGCAAAGTTTGCAAGCATGCAAAGCTAAATTTGAAGGTCTAAGGATGAAATAAGATGAGAACACTTCTACATTCATGCTCTAGGTTGATCAAATTGTAAATCATATTCAAGGTCTTGGTGAAACCTTGGAGGAGAATATTTTTGCAAAGAAGATACTCAAATCCTTACCTAGAAGGTTTGATCCTAAAATTTCTGCTATTGAAGAAGCTAAATATGTGAATACTTTAAAGTTGATTGAGTTGGATGGAATGTTAACTGCATTTGAGATGATATTTGAAAGTGAAAATTTTATAAGAAAAGAAGTTGCTTTTAGAGTATCTCTGAAGTGGGTTGATCAAGATTCAGATTATGGATCAGATTCAGAAGAAGCAAATTTTGTGAGAAAGTTGCAAAGAGGCTCGGGTAAGTACAAAGTTAAATTACCTTCCAATTGTTTAAATTTTGGAGAATTTAGAAATTTTATGGCTAAGTGTCCCCATAAGAATACTAACAATGTTGAACAAAAGAATGGAAAGAAGTCTTATTAGAGAAGATTCAAAGGATAGAGAAAGCATGGAAGTTTTTATACTTATGAAGAAGAAGAAGAATATTCTACAAAAGAAGATGATGCATCTGGTGATGAAAATGAAAAATCCATATTCATGGCTTTTGAAACTACTAATGGTGATGTTGTAATGGGTTCTGGAGAAAATGATGAAGAAGAAGCAAATCTTATGAATAATTTGTTATGGGTCAGAAAAGAAATCAAGAAGTTGAATATTAGAATTATAGAAGAAGTAAGAGCCAAAGAGAAAATACATAAATATTTGAAGATTGTGAAAAAAAATGATCATTGATCTAAATATTTAGGTAGAAGAAGCAAAAAGAGTTGAAGAAGTTTTGATAGAGAAGTTATCAACAAGAGACAAATATTGTGAAAAGATAGAGGTAGAGATTGTTGCAACCAATTAAGAGCTTGAGAAGGAAAAGCATCAGTTGTAGTTGAAGTTCAATAAATGTACTAGAACCTTAGATTAGATATTGGAAGGTTAGAAAGTTTCAAATGAAATTTTTTTTGTCAGTTTTGATGATTAGAAGAAAAAGGTGACAAAACAGTCAAAGAAGACTACTAAAGCAAGTCTAAAAGTGACAAGTTTTGGAAGTTTAAAATTAGAGAGGATATCAAAAATTAATGGAAGCATGACTCAAAATGATGGATTTTTTTAAGTTCAAAATAAAAGGAGGAGATCTGGAGGACAAGGATACAATACTAGGTCATTTTTTTCTTTTTCTGGTTATTATTTCAGTTTTAATGATTATGGACATAAGGTTGTGGGTTGTAGAAGAGTTCTAGTAAGAAGAAATAATTTTTTCAGCAATAATTCATTTGTACCTTTGTTCAATTTTAATATCATATGTTTCAAGTGTAACAATTTTGGACATATTGCAAGGAACTACGTAAGAAATTTTGTGAGATCCTTGTTATTGGAGAAAGGAAAGAATGATGTTCTAGAGAAGGTTTGGAGGAAGGTTTTGGAAGAGAAGAAGTTTGAGAAGTCTTTGATTGCACAAACTGCATTATATTCTTAGAGGGAGGGGAAGAACCTGTGGATTATTGATAGTGGTTGTTCTAGTCACATGACTGGAGATAAAAGTAAGTTCATGAAATTAAAAGAATTTGAAGGTGGTTCAGTTACCCTTGGAAACAATTCTATTGATAAATATTTGGTAAGGATACTTTAAGTCTTCATGGTGGTAAGACAAAGGAACATGATATGTTGTATGTTGAAGGTTTAAAACATAATTTGTTAAGTGTCAATCAGATGTGTGATAAGGGATATCAATTATCCTTTAGTATTGATGGTTGTGAAGTTAGAAAATAAAGTACTAGTGAGTTGATTGCAGAAGGAAGTAGGACAAACAATGATATTTATCATCTTAGTGAGTTGAATGGAAAAAGGTGTCTCACTACATAGAAGGATGGAAGTTTTATTTGGCACAAAAGGTTAGGGCATATGAATTTTGATGATATTGTCAAAGTTAGTTCAAAAGGACTAGTCTAGGATATGCCAAGAATCAAGAAACCTCAGGCAATTAATTGTAAGACATGTCATGAAGGAAAGCAAACAAAGAACAAGTTCCAGTTAAGGAGTTTTCCACATCAAATCCATTCTAGATTTGGTACATACAGATTTGTGCAAACCAATGAGGACTAAGATTCCACAAGTAGATAGGTATTTCATGATGTTGATTAATGGTTATACTACAATTACTTGGATTATATATCTAAAAGAGAATTTCAAATATTTTGATAAGTTCAAAGCATTCAAGGCTACGAAGGAGAATGAAACTGAAAGAAGAATAACAGTCCTAAGATCTAATAGAGGTGGAGAATTTAGAGTAGAGAAGTATGAGATATTTTGTGAAGAGAATGGAATTCAGAGGCATTTTTATACCTCTAGAACACCACAACAAAATGGATTTGTTGAAAGAAAGAACCATACTATACAAGAGATGGATAAAACTATGTTATGTCAGGAAAATATGTTGGATATGTACTAGAGAGAGGCTACATAGATAGTTGTGTATGTTCTAAATAGAGTTCATATTAGGTGCAAGATGGAGAAGACTCCATATGAGTTATGGAAAGAAAGAACAACGTTAGACTTAAGGCATATAAAGATTTTTGGAAGCAAGTGCTAAGAGAGATGAGGAGAATTTGGGTAAGTTTGATTCAAGGTTAAATGAAGGTATTTTTCTTGGTTACTCTTTAAGAAGCAAAGCTTAGAAATATTATAACAAGAGATTGAAGAGGATAATTGAAAGTGCAATGTAAAGGTTGATGAAACTCTTTAGAATACTACTATTTTGGAAGTTGAAGAGGAAGAGGAATCAATTCATAGCAACATTGAAGAACCATAAGAGGTTTTTTTTAAAACTCCAACTAACTATGTTTAGAAAAATCACTCTATAGATCAGATTATTGGTGACAAAGACAATGGGGTTCTAACTCATATGAGGTTGGAAATATCAAAAGAATAGGTACATTTTTATTTACTATCAAAGATAGAACCTAAAATATATAAAGAGGTAGGAAATGAACAAGGTTGTATAGATGCTATGGAGGAAGAATTGAATCAAATCATGAATAATGAAACTTGGGAACTTGTCCTAAGGCCTTAGGAAAAAAAATGTGATTGGAACCAAGTGGGTATTAAAAAATAGGATGAATAAAGAAGGTGAAGTGATCAGATACAAAGCAAGACTTATGTGTAAAGTTTATTGTCAAGTTGAAGGTATAGAATTTGAGGAGACATTTTCTCTGGTAGCTAGATTGGAGGTAATCAAGATATTTTTAGCTCTTTCAACTTAAAATAATTTCAATGTATATCAAATGGATGTGAAGTCAACATTCTTCAATGGACAACTTGAAGAAGAAGTTTACATTGAGCAACAGGAAGGATTTCATTGCACCAAGAATCTAGATTATGTTTTTAGATTGAAGAAGGAATTTAATGGTCTCAAGCAAGCTCCTAGAGCTTGGTATGCAAGGTTGGATGGATACTTGCAATAGAAAGGATTCCGAAGAGGATGTGTAGACAATAAATTGTACATAAAATGGAAGGAGAACAAATGTTGATAGTTGTAATCTATGTTGAAGACATAATTTTTGGAGGAAGCAGTGATGATATGTGCAAAAACTTTCAGAAGGCTATGAAAAATGAGTTTCAGATGTCTATGTTAGGGGAATTATCTTTCTTTTTAGGGTTACAAATTATTCAATTAGATAGAGGGATTTTTTTATCTCACATCACAAATACATAAAGGAGATGTTAAGAAATTTTGGAATGGAAGATTGAAAACATTTTGCAACACCTATGGTTATTGGGTGTAAATTGAGCAAGGATGATGATTTTGATTTGGTAGATCAAATATTGTACCAGTCTATGATTGGCAGTTTTTTGTATGTGATAGTATCCAAACTGAATATTATGCAAGAAGTTGGAATGGTATCTAGATTTAAGGTAGCATCAAAAGAGAATCACGTGAAGGAAGTAAAGAGAATATTTAGGTATTTGAAGGATACTAAATAATTTGGTCTTTGGTATCCAAAGAGTGAAAATTTCACTCTTACAACATACACAGATGCAGATTGGGAATGATATGTAGATGATCAAAAGAGATCAAGTGGTGGTGCATTTTTCCTTGGAGAAATTTTGGTGTCATGGTTGAGTAAGAACTAGAAATCAATTTATTTACCTATAGTAGAAGCAAAATACATTGTTGCAACATCATGTCACACTCAAGTGATTTGGATGAAGTAGAAATTGAAGGACATAAAGACTGAGTTTGAAGACCCTATCACTATTCTTTGTGATAACACAAGTGCTATAAACATTTCAAAAAATTCGGTGATGCACTCAAGAAAAAAACACATCATAATTAAATATCATTTATTGAGAGAGAAGGTTGCATACAAATAGGTTAGATTGGAATATGTGGATACAAAGGAGCAAGTTGCAGAGATATTCACGAAGCCACTTCCTAAGGAGACATTTGAGTTTCTCTGAAAGTTGGGAGTTGTTACTCCCTCCTCTTGATTCAATAGGAAAGTACATGGTGAGGGAGAGCTTGGTCTCCCTGACATAAGAAAGTTTGGTGCTCTTGCAAAGTGTGTATTCCAAAATTGTGTTGGAAGGACTCAGGGGGAGTCTATCCAAAAATAGGGTTTTGGATGTTGTAGCTTACTACTTAAGAGGATAAAGTGAGCATATTGTTGATCCTTTTCCATTGATGTCAAAGGGGGAGAAAGTGAGCTCAAAATGTTGAATTTCTCATAAAGAATAACTATCTTGGGAGAAAGTGAGCTTGGGAGAAAGAGTTGAAAAGAGGAAATGCTAAATTTTGGAGAAGGTGAATACTAAATTGCTTAGAAAGAATAACTATCTTTTCTTTCTTTTCTTTCAATGTCATATATTTCACAGGGGTAGTAAATGGGACAACACATGAATCATTCAAACTTATTCTTTATGTTGTTCTAGTGTGTGTTTAGGGTGACCCAACATTTTTTTTTACCATCAATGACAAAGGGTGAAATTATTGAGTGTATATTGTCATTGATGTCAAACTAATGTAAACATGTCATTATTGATGCCAGTGGTTATCAAGGGTGTCAAGGCTAATAGATGTGAACGTTGTCAAAATGTAGAAGATTGTAGTCTAATACAAGTGTTGACAACAATTTGATGGTTTCAATAGTGTGTTTAACAGTGTGTAGGTTGTCTAATCTATCATATCTTGTACCAAGTTTTGTTTTGGCATGACTACCTTCAAATAGTTCATGTGTTTATCATATCATGCCATGTATTTAGTCAAAAATGTCTATGGTGCTCCAGAAGGATATCTTTTAGACAAAGAGATTATTTAATATGGGTGGCATTTCTTTCAAAAGTACAATGTAGCTCTATGGTTTGGAAGGAGAGTATGCTTACACTATTTCTATATGTTTCCTGAGTTTCAGTGGTATGGCTTAGTGTGTGAGGAGTTTGAAATATTAGAATCTTTATCAATCTATTCTAAGTTTAAGGAATGTGTGGTAATGACTACAAGAATGGAGGCTATCAGGATGTTTTTGGTTGTTGCAACCCATAAATACTTCAAGGTATATCAGATAGATGTATTAAAGTCTGCATTCTTGAATGGTGAGTTAGAAGAAGAGGTATACATTAAAAAATTAGAAGGTTTTCAATTACCAGAAGATTTTGATATGGTATACAAGTTGAAGAAAGTAGTGCATGGACTTAAACAAGCTCCTAGATCTCGTATACAAGATTGGACAAGTAATTATTGTAGCAATGATTCAAAAAGGGTACCACATATAACAATATTTACTTCAAAGTTGAGAGATCAAATCCTGATTGTGGTTGTGTATGTTGATGAAATAATATTTAGAGGGAATGAGGTAATGTGTAAAATGTTTGCAGAGGAGATGCAAAATGAGTTTCAAATGTCAATGTTTTGGGAGATGACTTTCTTTCCTGGGCTACAAATCATTCAATCAAAAAGAGGTATATTCATTACACAATAAAAATATGTTAAGAAAATGTTAAAGAATTTTGGAATGGAGGACTCTAAAGTAGTATGTACTCCCATGGTTACTAGTTACAAATTGAGAAAAAAAGATGAATCTCCAAAGACAGATTAGACCAAGTATAGATCCATGACTAGTGGATTACTATTTCTAACTACAAATAGACTAGATATCATGCATGTAGTATGTCTTGTGGCAATATTTCAAGAAGATCCTAGAGAATCACATATGGAAGTAGTCAAAAGGATATTAAGATACTTGAAGAGCACTTCGTACTATGTTCTATGGTACTCTAAGGATACTAATTTTTCTTTGAGTGATTATATAGATGCAGATTGGGCAGATTGTGCAAATGACATAAGAAGCACAAGTGGAGGTACTTTCTTCCTTGGGGATAGACTAGTTTCTTGGTTGAGTAAGAAACAAGATTCACTTTCCATTATCTACTAGAGAGGTAGACTATATTACAAAAATATCTTGTTGCACACAGGTGTTGTGGATGAAGCATATATTGAAGGATATCAGAGTTTCATATGATGAACCTATCCCTATCTTATGTGATAATATAAGTGTTATCATCATTTCAAAAAATATGGTAATAAATTCAAGAACAAAGCATATCTCTATCTAGTATCACTTTTTAAGAGAGAAAGTTGTTGAGAATGAAGTGGATTTGGAGTACAAAGGAACAAATAAAAGACATTTTCACAAAGGCTCCTCCAAAAGATATATTTGAGTATCTCTAGAATAAGCTAGGGGTTATTTCCCCTCCTTTACACTAGATGCATAAGATGGTGCATCTGTCCATAGTGCAATTCAATATGTATTACTTATCTCGGACTGACGAAGTCTACCTCTCAGGGGGAGTAGGTAGTGGTGTCTTTGGTTGGTGTAGTTAGGGGGAGCATATGTTGTTCCTAAAAGTGGGAGAGAGAGAAGTGAAGTATGCAAGCAGTTCCCTTTTCCTTTGATTTCAAAGGGGGAGAGAAGAATGAGAAACATGTGGAGAAAAGCTTGAAAAACATAAGAAAGGGACAAAAAGAGAGAAAGAAGTCTAAAATGTAAGAAATTTCAAGGCGAGGTGGAGAGTTTCTTGAGTGTTGGTGATGCAGTGTTGCTTTTGTTGTTGATGGATTTTCAGTAAGTATTGACATCAATGACAAAGGGGAAGATTGTTGCACTATGTTGTCCTTAGTGTTGTCATTGATGTCAACCTCTAGTGTGGTTATGATGAGAAGGTGTTTGTGGTGTTGATCAGGTGTTGAAGATGTAGTAGGGTCACTTGG
Organism: Sequoia sempervirens; assembly: GCA_007258455.2. Lineage (NCBI taxonomy): Eukaryota > Viridiplantae > Streptophyta > Pinopsida > Cupressales > Cupressaceae > Sequoia > Sequoia sempervirens. Next base: position 15,952,307 of record VDFB02292527.1, on the reverse strand, counting down.
TTTCCAAGTGCTTTTGAGAAAATTTATATAAGGAGTGTACAAGGTGTCAAGGATTTATTATGTATTATGCTTCGCATTTATTCATGCTTGAAGATGTACCTGTGCAGTTTGGATGTGATGTTCAGTGGTCCTTGAAGGTGTTATATCTAGAGTTTTAGGTTCTAGATCATGCAGTAGTGGAAGATATGTTTGACAGTTTGTTGGCCTATGAAGAGGGTCATCTAGGAGAAATGGAATTGCTCTACATTTCTTTGCATTGAGGTTTCTTGTCTTGCGGATTTGGGAATATGTTAATATCAATTGTATCTATCTTCTCTTGGAAGGTTTAGTGTTTAGTTATTCCACAAGCTTGGTTCATGTGTTGTGTCTCAATGACAGTTTGACTGGTTGCACAAGATGATAGTATTCTTAATTGCATGTGTCTGCACTAGTATGTTTAAATATTTTGTTGGTGTTGGAATATCTCAGGATGTTGTGTGATGTTTCTAAGTGGTTTGCAGGATGTGTTTGAACTTGGTGAAGTGTATATGTGGTTTCTTGACAGCGTTAATCCTAGTTTGGCCAACCTAGCATGTTAGTGTTACTTACGAATATGGTTCATGGTTTTTGGAAGCTTGGTGTAGAGTCTCGATATAGATTTGGGTCCTATTTATCCCTTGGTATGGTCCTTATTCACTTATTTCCACCATGGAAGTGTTTAGTTCCAACCTATTTGGTGGTTACATGTTTCAGGTGCATACATTTCATTGAGGCCAACCTAGAGAAGATTGTTTGGTTGCAGAGGATATATATGCAAGGTCAATTGTTAGAGAAGTGTGTGATGTGTAGAGTGATATGAAATGATGTGTATGTGATCAACCATTGAGATCTGAGTGCGAACAAGAACGCCTATGACTACTAGAAGTAGTGAGTAGAAGGTGTCTACATTTTAGTGTGCTTGAAGTTTCTAGAGGTAGTGAGTCGAAGGTTGCAGATGGTGAAGAGTTGTTGTGGTGGATTCTCTTGTTTCTGTGAGGTAGTGAATCTCCTTGTAACAATTTATTTCTATTATTTTCTATCTGAGCACTGAGCCCTTGGTATTGAGCTCTTCCGCCAGTGAGCCTTTTGTAATTGGTGTTGATATTCAGATACATGTGAGTTAATCATCATCGTGGTTTTTCCTTGATTAAGGTTTTCCACATAAAATCTAGCGTTCTATTGTGTATGGATGTTGATGTGTCATTTATTTACATTCATGTTGATGCTTAATAAGGGTTTGAAGGTTAAAGAGGGTTTAAAGGTTTTAATGCACAACTGACTCACCCCCCTCTTAGTTGTCATGTGTTTCTAATAAGAAGATGATGTTGAATCATGTGCAAATGAAATGGATGAGAAGGTGGTGATGTGTAAAGAGGAAGTGCAGATGGAAATATTTAATTTCCATGATATTTTTAGTGTATATTTGTATTTAGATGTTGCAGAGGATGGTGCAGATGCACATTAGTGGAGTAGGTCAATGTATGATGGATTATTTTCCATAAAAGGAGGAAGATGAATGTAAATTAGTGAGGTGAGAAAGAGTGTTGATTAGAGATGTATTTGGATGAGGAAGATGGTCAATTGTGGAAATAGGTCCATGAAAGGAAGGAGTGAGAAGCAAATTTGGTAGAGGTAGAGGTAGAGGAGAGTTGTTCCATCTAAATGCAAGATAAGGAGAAGGAATAAGAATTGTAAGAAACATGTTATAGTAATGGAGTTTTTTGTAGGTTGTTTACAACTTGAAAGTGTATTAGCTTATCTTGGGTGTTTAATGTAGGAGCATCCTAGGTGCACGGGAAATCGTGCATCAACCAAAAAATCTCAATTTTAGTTTAGTTTAGTTTTTTAAAATTGGATTTTGGGTTGTTGCTTTAGGGGGGATTTTCAAAGAAAATTTAGCCAAATTAATGGTATCACCTTGTAGAGGAACCTAAAGGGTATCTACAAATTGAATTTGGTGAAGATTGGAAAAAAATTGGTTGTGTCATAACTCAATTTTATTACATATTTATTTAAACACAAAAAATTGAATTGTTGATGAAATTTAATTAAATACTAAATGGAGATTCTAGAATATTCGCATGTTGAATATGAGGAGTTGACTAATGTTGAATTTATGAAAATTTGAAAACTATATATATATATATATGTCATCAAGGATTGAATGTTACTTATCAATTTACAAGTGTGTGCAGTAACATGGTGACAGGATGAAGGACAAGAACACAATTGAAGTAGGATTGTTTAGTCGGATCGAACGATAAGCCAATTGGAATCTGGGTGCACACACCACAGAAGGGCATGATGAATTGCATTTAAATTAAATTGCATATGTCTGAGAATTAGAATTTCTTGACTTGGACTAATTCTGTGTTTGAAAATATATGGCTTGTAGATATAAAAATTGTCCATTTAAAACTCTATGTTTGATGAAACAAAAATAAAATTCTTTATATATATAGAGATGCTCGAATTTGAATTTAAGTTGTCTATTGAAAGTAATATTGTACGAAACTCATAAGCCATAAAAAACAATTACACATGGAAGTAAATATGTATATATATATATATAAATATATATAAATGTATATATGTGTGTGTATATGCAAATGTAGAAAGTATGGTAAATGAGAATAGGGATCATTTAAATAAACACAAAAATATGAATATATATATATACTACGTATATATATACATACATATATATAAATATATGTATATTCAAATGCTTATTCAAATGTATGTGTTGAATTCAAATGATAACTGATAGCATACTAATATCGGTCTATAATTAAAACAAATACAATGATGGCAGTAATGCTTGCCATGAATTAAATGGCTATATTTGAATTATGTAGTGGCCGATGATAAGGCCATAATGCCTTCGCCTTGTGCATTCAAAATATAGACTGTTGTTTCCATTTTTGAATAACACACTGGCAATGTGGCAAAGAAAATCATAGGAAAAGGTGGGTCGTAGGAAGGAAAAATTAGAGGAGCTCGAAGGAAAAATCCAAGGATAGCTTAATTGATTTGATTTTAAGGTAATTCAAACCATGCAAGAAATATAAACTCATTTTTATTTGCGTTCTTTCCTTCTTTATTATCAAGCGATAGAAAATTTCATTTTGTATATCATTTGTTTTCATTTTTCTATGAGTACATTTGATAGAAGCCATGGCCTTAGGCTGAATGGCATAATGTTGACATCTATGGGTTGCTTGTTTGCATTATGTGTATGAGATCTTTCTTTAGGAAGCCATGTGACTAGCTCTATGAGCTAAGCCAAGCCTTCGAGTGTTAAGCTTAAGTGGTTCTTCCTTGAGGCTACTTACATGAGCATGCCATACGATGGCATTCGTATACTTTGCACCATTTTATTATAACTCATTGTGAATAAGTAGTGATGCAGATCGATTAAGGATTCCCTTAGAAGAGGGTTTGTAACCCTGTAAATTTCTTTCATTTGAATGTTCACCACTCTAGTGGTTGTCGAGGCTCACAATGTTTTAGGAGTCATTCATAAACTCATGTTATATTTTACATGTTAAACCAGTAGGTCTATCAGAATTAATTCGATGACAATATAAGTGATTCTTCCTTTACATATTTGGGATCAATTATGATCCAGGGGAAATAAAAGTCCCCTCTGAATGTTGTATTTTCTTGTATTTCATATCAAAACCAGATATTAAGTGGAATGATAACATCAAATGGGAAAGGTTGTGTTTATTGTTTTTAAGCCTTAATCGAATGTAGGTTGTCTTTTCTTTGAAGTCGACCTCGTTCAACAAGGACGGTGGATTGAAAACCAAGTTGAAATGAAATCAAGGTTAGCATGTAGAATATCCTTGCATGCATGGTAATAGACAGTAAAGTACATAGGAATTTTTTTTGAATATAATTATGATGATCTTGACCATCAGGAGATGGTTAATAACTTGATGTTAGAGCAACAATATTTTTTGAATATTATCATATTGTCCTTATGCATGTTATAGGGAAATTTTTTACTTCAATACTTTTTAGTACAATGCGAAAGAATCGTACTGTTTCTTCTAATTATTAGTGATCATATGCTTGTAAAAGTGATCATTTCTTATAAGAACATCTAGAGATTTGTAATAGAGCAGTGATATTATTGATTTTTCGTAAAACTGAATTGTAGAAAAGAGAATATGTATGTTCTATTGTATTACAACAATATTTTTTTGTTTAAGCCAAGAATGTAATTAAGTAAACAACTAGTTTTGAAACTCTTTAGAAGGAAACATTAAATGTATGCTCAAACAGTATGTATGAAATTGTAAGGCCTATATTGTTCACTTGACAATGAAAGGTCAATAGAATACTATTTAAGTTGAAATATGAATTAATTAATTTTTTTTAGAATGTATGCACAAACTCAAACATTAGTAGGCGCATCTATGTGTATGCACATAGACTTTGTCTATGTACATACACATACTTGTGACATACCTTTTTTTCTTTTTTCTTTTAGTACTTTCATTTTAATGGAAAAATTCTTGGGATGATAAGTAGAAATTAGTCATAAGAATGAAGTGACTAAATGATGAATTACTCTGTAGTCATAAATCCATTTTTTTTAGATTAAGCTTACTTTACATTTTGATAGACATTTATGAAGGATTAATTTGAATATTGAAACATAATAGTGATACCTTAGTTGACTAGAGCATCTATGGGTAGTTGTTGCTAAGGGGTAGATAGTTGTTTAGTAGGAAGTTACCTTTCGGGACGGGTACCCAAATGGGTCAGAGAGTATAGGTTTGCTTTACTAAAACTTATCATTTGTTGTTGTTGCAACACACTTTTATGCTTGGCCAAGCACTATTGTTCATTATGTATGCATGAATGAACTCTGTAATTTCACTCTTTGTCATTCCTAGCATAGATCTTGCACTTTCTTTTTTCTAGCATACATGATAGAATTTGCATGTTGATGTTGGGCACACACTAGATTCCACCTTACAGGTTGTTCTCTTGCTACTAAAATCTCCGTGTAGGGTCAAGAATTCTTCAAGTTGGAAGAGTACTGGGAAAGAGTAAGCTTCGTGGTTGGGAGGTAAAGCACTTCAACCATGTTCTCATCCACCAGTGGAGGCGAGTGATGAAGAAGAACCTTAATTTTCACTAGACTAATATAGTCTATGTTGTAACTTTATGTAACTATCATTTAAGTACTTGATGAGAAATGTACCTTGAAATGATATTATGGCCTTTGGTGCCAAGTGAACATGATATTGTAATTTGACTTTGAAGAGAATATAAGAATCTTTGACTCTTTTTTAAATGGACATGCATAGCTATAATTGATTTTAGCCACTAGTTATGTCTCTTTAATTTGGAGTATATTCATGTGTCAATTACAATAATATTACATAAGTAATAATTAGGAATAGGTTATCACATTTGGTATCAGAGGTTAAGGTTCAGCTATAGGCCTTTTTGAGTCTACCATAGTTGACTAGGGTAGTTGACCCTTGACCCCAAACTAGAAGTCCTGATAATTGACCAAACATGAATTGAATGTAGAAATGGGAAGGTCAAAGGTAGGACGAAGGAAATGGAAAATTTTCAGAACCCCACGCAAGAATAACATAAAGGAAGGAAATGCCAAGGCAGAGGTTCCATCAGAAATTCCCGATGACGATGAAACTCTAGCACAAGCACTTTCGCAACTCAAGCTAGAGAGAGGCTTGAAGATTCAGGAGAAGCGAACACCTAAAATCAAAAATCTTTCTGCAATCCAAGACTGGCTTTTAGGGTGTGGACCCAATGCACCTTTGTTGACTAAAAAGGAAAAGGAGGGCCTACGTGCTCAACCATCCTCATTTGTGAAATCTGATGTAAACTCAGATGATGACCCAAAGGAATGTCCTCTAATTGACATCGAGAAATCATAATTATGTAACTTGAAGCATATTGTAAATAAGGATCTATTGACTCACCCTAAATATAAATAAAATTTAACGATAGTTTGGTGTGTTCAATGGAAGACTTTAAAATGTGTTTACCTTGCATTAATGTGTATGGCTACTATGTTAAAGGATGCATGGATATGAAAATTTTATGATGTAACATAAGAATGTTTACTCATAGAACCTTGTGCTGAGATGAGATGAACGTGACTACATTGCAGGATAAGTGTGGGATGCCATGATGACCACTAGGTAAGACGGGGGTGGTAGTGGTCTCAATAATGGACCAAACAAGAGGTTGGAACAAATTCTAGATGTTCTAAACCAGTAAGAGTCTCACATGGATCTTATTGAGCAAGAATTCCAAGTGGCATGCGAGGACCAGGACCACAGGAATGCAAAAGGAAATCAAGAAGACGATGGTCCAGGGGAAGGTCCGTGAGGGTGAATTGAGGAAGAGCTCGAGAAAGAACTCAAAAGAGTAGCATCACCCAAGTTTGATGGAAACGTCATTGGGACAAGAGTTGAGGCTTGGATTATAGAAATGGAAAAATACTTTGGGCTCTATAACCTTTCTGAGCAGACTAAAGCAGAATGGGCTACGTATCAACTCTCAGGTGAAGTAGCGACTTGGTGGGATAATGAGAAGTTAGAATGAAATCTACAGTTTGCTGAGATCACTTGGGGACTCTTCCTCTAGTCTTTTAGGAAGAGATGGCTATCACAAATTTTCTTTGACAAGAAAATGATAGAATTTTAGAACTTAACCCAAGGAAATATGACTGTGATTCAGTATTAGGAAAAGTTCACAAATTTTTTGAAGTATGTGCCTCAGTATCAGGTGGATGAGCGATTCAATATCCAAAAATTTATAATGGAACTCAAACCTCACATAGGAGCCAAGGTTGATATACACGAATCTCAAACCATGTATGAATTCTTTCAAAAAGCCCCCAAACAGGAACATAAGCTGCAACTATTGTCCAATCTTCGCAGCAATTTAGGTTCTAAGTCTTGGTATGGAAAGAAAAGATTTCATAAGGGGGACAAGAGCCATCAGATTTGTAACCTCGAGAGGTGAAGTGAATCATGGGAGAAGGGTGATGATGGTAACGATGGAAGGAATAAGAAAGCAAATAAGGGTAAGGCCAAGGATGACCGTACACAGAAAGGCTTTAGGGGGGGCAAGCCAAGAGGTCACAAAGGGCCTCATGATGGATGTTATACCTGTGGAGGTGACCATTATGCCTCGAATTGTCCTCGACAGTCAAAGACCTGAAGGGAATGAAGCTATCAATAGACTCACATGATCCATGCTACAGTGGACAATAGGAAAGTAGAGTATTAGGCTTTTCCAATTCAGCTAACAGGTAAGCTCTATGGCCAAACTATCTCTATCTTAATTGATATTGGAGCTACTAAATGTTTTGTAGATCCTAGAATAATATCTAAGATACCAATTAGACCATGGTACATGGAAAACTCATGGACTGTCCAGTATGGAAATTGAGCAAAGTGGAGGGTAGATACCTGTCTCTTTTATAATGAGTTAGATCTTCCAACCTTTCAAACCCAATTCAACTTGTATGTGGCACCCTTAGGCTCATATGATGTGATTTTGGGAATAAATTGGTTATTTGAGCATAAAGCTTTAGTGAATTGTGAGGACAAGGTGGTCAATTATCTGGATGATCTTGGAAACCCAACAGAGGTTTGTCGAATACAAAGACCCTTAGAGCTTAGAAAAATTTCTGAAATGTAGCTCAAGAAGGCTCATCGAAATTTATGTGCAATTTATGCAATGCATGTTAGTAATCCTAATAGAAAGGAGCCATATTTAGATGACTATCCTATTCTAAAGGAATTCTAAGATGTATTCCCTAAGGAACTTACGAAATTTCCTCCAAAGCAGGAATTCAATTTTTCTATCGACTTAGTCCTAGGAGTCAAACCCTAATCCAAGGCACCTTATCAAATAACCACTACAAAGCTTTATGATTTGAAGGCCCAACTAATGAAATTTTTGGACAAGGGACTCATAAGACCCAATGTGTCTCCTTGGGGAGCATTGGTAATTTTCATGAAGAAGGATGGAAATTTGCAACTATGTATAGATTATCAGATGTTGAACAAGGTTACCATAAAGAATTGGTATCCACTTCTAAGAATTGATGAATTGTTTGATGAAATGAAGGGAGCAATGGTGTTCTCCAAAATTGATCTCAGGTCGAGGTACCATCAATTAAGGATTAAGGAAGAAGATATTTTGAATACTGTATTCAAAACTTGGTATGGACATTATGAGTTCACGGGTGGTACCTTTTGGCTTAACTAATGCACTAGCAGCCTTCATGAACCTTATGAATAGTGTGTTTAGGGATTGCTTGGATGAGTTTTCCTTGATATTCATTGGTGACATCTTAGTATACTCAAAGACTATCAAGGAGCATTATAGACATTTGAGAATAGTTTTTCAATGATTGAGAGAAAGGAAACTCTTTGGTAAGTTGTCCAAGTGTTCCTTGTATTAGGACCGAGTGCACTATTTGGGCCATATAATTTCAGCTAAAGGAGTCTTTGTGGACCCCGAAAAGATCAAGGAAATAGTGGAATGGCTAGTGCCATAGAATATGCCATAAGTCCATAGCTTCATGGGCCTCATAGGTTACTATAGGAAGTTTTTGCAATGGTTCTCCCAGATTGCATCTCCTATTATCTCACTCTAAAGGAAGGGAACATAGTTTGAATGGTACTCCAACTCCTAAAGGAGAGGCTCACGACAACACCAATGCTAACTATCCTTGACCCTGATGGGAGATTCATAGTGATCACAGATTCCTTTGAAGAGGGATTGGGAACAGTGTTAATGCAAGATGGACAAGTGGTGGCATATGAATCAAGGAAGCTCAAGCAACACGAAGTGAACTATGCACCTCATGATTTGGAATTGGTAGCCATAGTTCATTCCTTACAAATGTGGATGCATTACCTTTTAGGGAAGTCATTTGAATGGTATTCCGACTCCTAAAGGAGAGGCTCACAACAACACCAATGCTAACTATCCTTGACCCTAATGGGAGATTCACAGTGATCACAGATTCCTCCGAAGAGGGATTGTGAACAGTGTTAATGCAAGATGGACAAGTGGTGGCATATGAATCAAGGAAGCTCAAGTAGCACGAAGTAAACTATGCATCTCATGATTTGGAATTAGTAGCCATAGTTCATTCCTTACAAATGTGGATGCATTACCTTTTGGGGAAGCCATTTGAACTCAAGACAGACCACTTGGGGTTGAGATATATATTTACCCAACCTAACCTTAATGCACGACAGAGAAGGTGGGTAGAATTCCTTAGCGAATACGACTTTGGAATTGAATACATAAAAGGGAAGGAGAATAGAGTGGTTGATGCTCTTAGTAGATGAGGACATATGACAACCATGATCTCAACAAGGTCTAATTTGAGGCAGTAGGTAATTCAGAAATTGCCCGGGGATGAGCACTATGAAAGAGTGAAGAATGTCCTAGCAGAAAATCCTTTTGATCATTGGTTTGATGGGTATGAGATTGAATCGGATGATATTTTGATGTATCAAAGGAAAATGTATATTCTAGACTCTGGAGAGCTAAGAAGGTTGATTTTGGAGGAAGTTCACAATGCACCTTATTTAGGACACCTCGATGTATCTAAGATGATCATAGAGTTGAAGAATCTATATTTTTGGCCTAAAATCAAGAAGGATGTAGTGGATTATGTAGTCATATGCTTGGAGTACCAGCGATTCAAGGTTGAGCATGTACACCCAATCAGGTTATTATATCCCCATGACATACCTGAGTATAAATGGAAGGTGATCAGTATGGACTTCGAATAGGAGTTTCCTTTAAGCAAGAATAAGCATGATGTCATCTTGGTTGTGATTGATAAGTTGACTAAGGTTGCACATTTCATTCCAAGAAACCTTAAGGATGGATCGTTGACCTTGTAAAATAAATTTTTTTAGGAGATCTTTTGTTTGCATTGAGTTCCAAAGATTATCATTTATGATAGGGACACACGAATGATCTCAAGGTTTTGGACAACCTTGAATGTCGCGTTGGGGACTAAATTGAATTTTAGCTTGGCCTATCATCCTCAGACTGACGGGTAGATGAAGAGCTTGAACCAGGTAGTCAAAGACCTCCTCCAAATGTATTGTATGGACCAACAGTATATGTGGGAAGAATATTTTCCTTTGGTAGAGTTTGCTTACAATAACTCTTATTATACCTCCTTAGGCATGGCACCATTTGAGGCCTTGTATGGGAGAAAGTGTTGTACCCCCATCTATTGGGATAAACTAGAGGAAAAGATCATAGTAGGACTAGAAATGCTTAAGGAAATGGAAGAGAAAATACAGGTCATTAAGAGTAGATTGAAAGAGGTAGCAGACTGATAGAAGAGTTATGCTGACAAGAACCAAACTCAGAGGCGGTTCGCAATAGGGGACAGGGTTTTCTTGAGAGTTAAACCTCATAAAATCTCTATTGCTTTGGAAAGTATTCCAAGCTGGCCCCAAGATATGTGGGACCATTTGAAGTCCTAGAAGTGATTAACCTTGTTTCCTATAGACTTGCTCTACCACCTGTTATGGATCGACTTCATAATGTGTTTCATGTTTCTTTGCTTAAGCCATATCATCTTGATGTGACTCATGTACTTGATTGGAAATCCTTACAGGTACAAGATCCAAGAGTGGTGCTAGTGGAGCCCATTAGAATCCAGGATAGGTGCAATGTTAAGTTGCGAAATAGAGACATTGTAGAATTTAAGGTCTAATGGGACCAATATTCTGAGGATAGTGCTACATGGGAGGATGTGGAAGAAATAGAATGCTCCTTTCCACATCTTCTTTCTTGAAAGAGAAACTCAATAATCTTGTTTGATATTTCTTTTTTTGGCTTGAGATACTATGGTATTTCATGCTTTAAAATTTTGATGTTGAAATAGACATATCTTTTGAAATGATGTTGAAATAGACATATATTTCATGAGATGTTGAAATAGACATATGTTTTGAAATGATGTTGAAATAGACATATATTTCATGAGATGTTGAAATAGACATATGTTTTGAAATGATGTTGAAATAGACATATATTTCATGAGATGTTGAAATAGACATATGTTTTGAAATGATGTTGAAATAGATATATTTCATGAGATGTTGAAATAGACATGTGATGTTGAAATAGACATTAATGATCAAAAGTGATATGATGTCATTCATTTTGACCTACTAGACATCGAGATGATGTCTCTTCCAAGAGGGGAAGGATGTCATAACCCAATTTTATTACATATTTATTTAAATACGAAAAATTGAATTGTTGATGAAATTCAATTAAATAATAAATGGAGATTTGGAATATTCGCATGTTGAATATGAGGAGTCGACTAATATTAAATTTATGAAATTCTAAAAACTATTTATATATATGTCATCAAGGATTGAATGTTGCTGATGAATTTGCAAGTGTGTACAATAGCAAGGTGACAGGATGAAGGACGAGAACACGATTGAAGTAGGATTGTTTATCTGGATCGAATGGTAAGCCAGTTGGAATCTGGATGCACACACCACAGAAGGGCATGATGAATTTCATTTAAATCAAATTACATATGTCTGAGAATGAGAATTTCCTAACTTGGACTAATTTCATGTTTAAAAATATATGGCTTGTAGATATAAAAAATGTCCATTTAAAACTTTGTGTTTGATGAAACAAAAATAAAATTTCTTTATATCTAGGGAGATGCTCAAATTTGAATTTAAGTTATCTATTGAAAGTAATATTGTATGGAACTCGTAAGCCATAACAAAAAATTACACATGGAAGTATATATATATATATAAATGTATATGTGTGTGTGTGTATGCAAATGTAGAAAGTATGGTAAATGAGAATGGGGATCATTTAAATAAACACAAAAATATGAATAAATATATATATATATATATATACACTACATATATATACATACATATATATAAATATATGTATATTCAAATGCTTATTCAAATGTATATGTGTTGAATTCAAATGATAACCGATAGCATACTAATATCGATCTATAATTAAAACAAATATGATGATGGCAATGATGAGTCTAGTTTATGGTCTCATTTTTGGGTAGAATTCATGGTTTATTTGTTGATGTTACCATGGAATTTGACATTAGGTGTTGATACTTTTATGATATTTTCCTCAAACTATAGACATTGGGCTTAATCTTATTTCTGCAAACCTTTAATGATAATGGCATGTTAAATGGACTGTCTATATTAATTTTGCATGTGGTTAATGAATGTTCCTTAAGGTGGTTATAGATATGCAATTATTGTGCGTACTGACATTGCCATGCAGATTTAATTTGAGGATGCTAAGTTGAGGAAGGCACCGCCAACTGGCCATGCACCATAATTTCTAGCAAAGGAATCTCTCAAAAGTCAAAGGAGGTCGACGGTAGGAGATTCCTTATGCAAACTGAATGTAACCACCTTGTAGTGGACTTTAATGTTGGTTGAGCATATGCGGGCGTTACTACTATGCTAAATCTGTGTTTGGACCTACATGTCTGACCAGATTCCATGCATGTGTAATTGTCGTCGCTCCACTTTCTCTATTTTCCCTAAATGGTGTCCTCCCAGCTCGTGGAGTTGAATGCCTTGTTTAGTTGATAGTATAAATAAAGATATGATGCTCCTCGAGAGGTTGCACGATTTGATATTGTAATTGCATTCTTGAGTTTTGAGTAATCCAGACATATTACTCTTTTGTACTCATGATTTATAGTGAATAAAATAAAGTTATGAGTTTGAGCATTTGAGTTCTCATTATTTTTAGAGATACTTATCAGTGGGGGCCCACTTAGTGAGTAATGTGTCCCTTAGTTTAGTATTACTTTTTATTTAGTAATTAGTTAGAAATCTGGCACCGACTGTTCCTGTAGCCACTAGAATTCCATTATGTGATTGTTCCTACAGCTAAGGTAGATAGAGTAGTGCCCTGTTTGTTGCTCAGATTTTAATTTCTGTCATGCATTTTAGTTTAGTGTAATTTTTGATTGATGGTTAGCATTCATGTTATTCCTTCCTAAGCAATTTACATTCAACATTATGTCTTTCTTAGCTATAGAATAAAAATGGCTACTTTGGCTTCCTAGTGCACATACTGTACTGACCCATTTCAAGTTCACATCCTTGGGTTGACAAGTTAAATGCACCTTCATGATGATTGAAATGGCTATTCAGGTTAGATTTCCAATATTTGAATCACGGTTGTAAAGGCCTAGTTGTTGAATCATTGTAGGAGGCAGACATTTTTGGCGTCATTGTCGGGGATGGTGTCAAACTAGGGAGTTCTTTGGAGTCATTGGTAGTTTTTCTTGCTATAGTGTTTCTAGAAGTTGTTCTTAGTATACCCTTATTTAGGAAGTAATGAAACCCCTTATTCTTTACCAATTCTTTGTGTGAGTTGGTTGATAGTGAGTTGATACCCCATGCATAGAGGAAGGATAAGGGATGCTTATGGGAGATTCCTTCCTAACAATCATAATCCATTCTAGCTAGTTGAATATATGAACCTGCCAAGAGAAGAAGAAGATCCACACCCCTTTTCTGATGCATTTCCTCATTTGACTAGCTCTAAAGTCTCCTCTGAAGACCAAAATCAGCTTGAGAACCCCTTTGCTTTGGAACTACATCAAGCAGGCATGGGTGATGCAAATAGGAAAAAACCTAATCAACCAGCTTTTCCTTTCCCCATTGCCCATTAAAATGAAGTTGACAACACGAAAAACATCCTTGCTTCAACGCTCCCCAAGTTCTATGGACTTGTCACAGGAGATCTTGATACCTTTTTGTATGATTTTGACATACTTTGTAGAAGTTATGATTATACCACCAATGCCCATAGGCTTAAGCTATTTTCTACCACTCTAAAAGAGGCTACATTAAGATGGTTCATGAGCCTAGGTGGAGATACTGTGGAAACTTGGAAAGACATTAAGACAAAATTCCTTGAGAAATACGAGTATTGCAAGGGTAGTGACATGAGAGGAGGTGACATTTTCAGGATACAACAAAAGGAAGATGAGAGCCTAGAGGATTATATTGCAAGGTTTCTATTTTTCCTACAAAATATCCACACCATACACTCAATAAAGACTCACAAAAGTTTCTTTTCCTTAGTGGAATCAATAACAACTATAGTGATGCCTTGGACCTAATGGGAGGAGGAGATATCTCCCAAGTTCCTTAGGAAGATATCAAGAAAATATGCCAAAACTACTCTAGGGAAGCTTCAAAGAAAGGGAGAGCTTACCAATATTCCATGGGTAATTCAACTACCGGTGGAGTCTCAAGAATGGAGATTAATCATCTTCTGAAAGACTTCAAGCAAGACATTATAAAAAATATCTAGCTACTTAGCTAGATACACTTCAAGCCAAGAAGAAGCAAGAGGAGGCAGAGGCAATGATGACAGAGTATTTCCCCCATTGCAGACAAAAGAAGAGGGACTATAGATGCAAGATGGTAGCTAATCTTGAAAGAAAGAAGATTCCACCTGAGTTCAAACCAATCTAGATTGAAGAAGACCAAGTCTACTATGTTTCACAAAGGAAGCCTTGGGCTCCAAGATAGGGTATGCCACCAGATCCACTATCTTTTGTTGGGCCATATTTTAATTCCTATTCATCTAGTAACCAATGGAAACCCCCATATCCATCCAACTATGGAGGATATCCACCATTTCCTTGGAGCAGCCCTCCAAATTCTTGGCTCAATCATCAAAACTCTCCACTCCAGTGGCAGCAACCTCAGGGGAATTGGCATCAATTTCAATGGCATTGGCAGCAAACAAACCAATGGAGGGGAGGACAACAATGGCCTACCTAGACAACCAATTATATGTAGCCACCTTCTCATCCCCAACATCCTGCTATAATGCTTCCACCTGCTAATCCAAGCTCAAATTCACCTAAACTTACTCAGCTACTAGGTTATCCCACACCCAATCCAAATAACAAACCACAACAGTAGCTTGCATACTCTGTTAATTCAAATCAATTCCTTGCATATGTTGTGAGTGTAAGTGACATCCATTTGAGTTTAAGAACTACTCTACCAACCCCTTCCAAGCCCATTATCATTGAGCTTCCTATGGAAGAGGAGGAGGAACCTCTGAATGATCCCATTCAACCAAGTACACCTAAAAATCTTGAACTAGTCCAAGTCAAGCAGAATGAAAAAGAACCACCATTTCCTTAGAGATTGGAAGTTTCCAAGAAGAAGGAAGAAAAAGAGGATACAACTTTTGATATTTTGGATCAACTAAAGCATATATGTGTCCAAATCCCTCTATTCTAGGCCATAAAGGATATTCCAATTTATGGCAAGGCAAGCAAGGGAGCATGTCTCAAGAAGCTAGGTAGGAAGAAGAAATACCCAACTATAGTTCATGTGGTGGGATAGCTAGCTGACATCATGCTTGGAAAAGTGACTATCGCCAAGTACAATGACCTGGGTAGTCTTATGGTAGTAGTTGTTATAAACAAGATCCAAATTAAGAATGCTCTGATTGATTTAGGGGTAGCAATAAATGTAATGACCAAGGACATCCTACAACAACTAAATGTTTCAAGCATGAGATCTACTCCTACTATCTTGAAACTTGCTGATAGTTCTATTGTTAAGCCTGATGGTATAGTGGAGAATCTTGTGGTAGTTTTAGACTCTTGGGAATACCCATCAGACTTCATGATTCTTTCTCCTATAGCTACACTAGGCGGGTATCCCATTATTCTTGGAAGGCCATGGTTAGCAACTACAAATGCATATATTGGATGTCAGTCAAGTGACATGCCTATTTCATATGGGAAGAGCAATACAATTTTTGTTCTTTATCCTCCTGCTCATCCATCTCGTGATGAGGATAATCTCGTATGGCCACATGTTGGTGAAGAGGTTGAGGAAGTTAATTTTGTGGCACAACTTATGATGTTAGGCAGAAGCTCTTTCATGTAGCTTCAAGATGAGGATGAAGTATTGGCTAACATCATTCAAAACCATTATGAAGTGGAGGAAGCATCATCTTCTCATTCTACTACTCCAATCAAGACACTTTTTCCTGCTCTTCCTACAACAACTGTTCCTACAACCACTCTTCCTGCAACCACCATTCCTGCAGACAGACTTCCTGCAACAATAGGTATGTCCCATACATTGTTGCCAGATGAACTAAAGGTACCATGTGTTAATGAAGCAGCCATGATAGAGTCAACTACACAAGTACAAGTGTCAGAATGAAAGTATCTCAATGTTAACAACAAATCGACTGAAGAATAGCAATTGTTATTGGAAAACTTATTAAGGACCCATCAACATGAATTTGTGTGGGATTATCATGATATGAAGGGATTGGACCCTAAAATTTGTACAAATAGAATTTACATCAGAGATGACTGCACCCTAGTAAGACATCCACAAAGAAAAATTAACCCTGCACTAAGAGAAATTGTAAAAGGGGAGGTACAGAAATTACTAGATGTAGGATTTATCTACCCCATTTAAGATAGCCAGTGGGTGTCTCCATTAGTGATTGTACCCAAAAAAGGAGGGAAATGGCGAGTTTTTGTTGATTACAGGGAACTTAATGCTACCACCAAGAAGGACCATTTTCCCTTACCTTTCATCATGTTGCAAATTGATGTGTTTTCTTAGCTTAATACTTTGTAAAAAATTAATATTGCTGATCTAAATAAGCTTTTCCTTTGTTACATATTCTTTATGGGTGATTATCTAATTAATTCATTTTACTGTTTGTAGAATGTAGACAGAAGTTGATAGAAGTAGACAGGATATTAGAAAGATTACACAAGCATGTACCGTGGAGAAACCCTTTCAGGAAAAAAATCCACCAAGAATCAATGTATTATTTAATCTTAGAATAAGATTACAATAACTTGAATTCTTGCTTGAGAATGCTTCTTTTGCCTTCACCAAATCTTCTTCACAACTTGCAATAAAAATGATAATCACTCTCTTCAACTTTCTTGAGATAAATAGGCATTAAACAACTTTGTGAACTCAACATGATTTACAATTACAATGCTCAAGCCCTATCCCTAAAAGGTACGCCTATCTATTGCAAGTAGAGTTATCTCGTGAAGATCAACGAAAAATCCTCATTTTCATGCATTTGGGCATCCCAAACTGAAGTAGCAACTCAACCTTCATTCTGTAAATATCTTCAAGGCTTCATCCTCAAAGTAGGTTCCCAAGAGAGGGCCTACTTAACTCAACCTTCTGAAATATCTCAACATGCAAAGGGTTTAATTCCAAGAATCCAACTTGGGCACCCAAGTTGGGTCCAAGTCATTTCTTGTTAACTAAAACATTTCTCAACACCATTCATGCAAGAATGGTCATCCCCTATTAACTGAAGGTAGTCCCTATTATCTATCATGCAACTCAAGTCATTAGCCATGCATTCCAAGTTAACTGAAGTCAACTAGCATTCAACTAAAACTAACTGAAAATAACTGAACTAAACTAAACTAAATTGAACTAAACTAAACTAAACTGATTCTAAACTAAACTAAACTAAACTAAACTAAACTAAACTAAACTAAACTAAACTAAACTAAACTGAACTTCATGCATGCAAACATCAAATCCTAACTCCTAGGATCTTTACATGCATTCAAAAGTGTTACCTCTTACTCTGAGTAGTTAACTGAACTCAAGGTGAGTGTCACCTACCATGTAGGCGCCCCATGTTCCCCTATTATTTAGGAACTCAAAATGGATGCCCTCACATGCTCTTAAAATTTAGAATTAATTACAAATGTCAATTAACATGATTATTTCATCAAATATTAATCTCTTCATAATCCTAGTGTTGAACACATTCCAAGGACTTAGGAGATTCATGGAATAAATAATGTTTAGGATTGCAATTAAATGGCATCCTATTTCCAACACATTGATCAAGTTTTGGACACACTTGAAGGAAAGCAATACTTTTCTTTTCTAGATGGATTCAATGGCTACAACCAAATCCAAATTGCACTAGAGGAATAGGAGAAGACCACATTTACCTGTCCATAGGAGACCTCTACCTACTTGGTACTCCCATTTGGATTATGCAATGTACTTGCAACCTTTTAGAGGGTAATCATTAGCATATTTTTCATACATTTATCATGATTGCATAGAAATTCAAATGGATGCCTTTGCCACTTATGGTGTTGATTTTAATCAAGCATTGAAAAATATCAGGAGAGTCCTATAGAGATGTGAAGACCAAAACATGTCCTTAAACAATGAAAAGTGCTTCATGATGATGAAGGAAGGCTTAGTTCTTGGCCACTACATCTCCCACAAGGGAATTAAATTAGATCCTACAAAGATTGAGGTAATCACAAATCTTCCCACACCTACAAAATAGAAGGATATTAGGAGTTTCTTGGGCCATGCGGGATATTATAGGTGTTTCATCAAGGATTTCAGCAAGGTAGCAACACCATTGTATACTCTTCTCACTAAAGATGTTGAATTTTAGTGGACTGAAGCTTGTGACAAGGCATTTTTTGACTTAAAGGTAGCTTTGACTCATGCTCATGTACTCAAAGGACCTAATTGGGAGCTTCCTTTTCACATCCATATTGATGCATCAAAGTATGCCATAGGAGCAGTCTTAGGACAGAAAGAAGGAGCTATAAAAAATGCCATTTATTTTGTCAGCAAAAGTTTGCAAGGAGCTGAAATCAATTATACAGTGACAAAAAAGAAAATGTTGGCAGTGATTTATACCTTGAACAAATTTAGACATTACATAATAGGTTACCAAATCTTTGTGCACACTGATCATGTAGTCATTAGGTATCTCATGAATAAATCATTGATCACAAGTAGACTGGAATGATGGTTATTGTTGATGCAGGAGTTTGATATAACCATTGTGGATAAGCCAGGGAAGGCCAATGTTGTTGCATATTTTCTTTCAAGGTTGACTACATAAGAAGATAATCAGACCATAGATGACTCTTTTCCTAATGAGCATCTATTCTCCATTCGTGTACAAACACCCTGGTATGGTGACATAGCAAACTATTTGGTCACAGGTAGAGTTCCACCGCACTTCTCCCCAAAAGAGAGAAGGGAACTCATTAAAAAATATTTTCCTTTCTCATGGACTAACGAATGTTTGTTTTATACTGGATCAGACCATGTCATGAGGAGATGTGTAAGAGAAGATGAGACATATGACATTTTGTATGCATGCCACAACAAACCATGTGGAGGACATTTTGTAGCCAAGAGGATAGCAATGAAGATTTTGAACACAGGATATTACTGGCCAACACTCCACAAGGGCATAGGAAGGTATACAAGAAAATGTGATAGATGCCAAAGAATGGGCAGGCCAACCAAATCTAATGAAATGCCACTTTATCCTCAGGTAGTAATCACTCCCTTTGACAAGTGGGGATTGGATTTTGTAGGACCCATTGACCCTCCATGAAATGGTAAGCCTTATATCTTGGTATGCACTAATTATGTAACAAAGTGGGTAGAAGTTAAGGCCATGAAACATGCAAGAGATAACAAAGTTGCAAAATTTCTTTATGAGGAGATTTTCACAAGATATGGAGTTCCAAGAGAGATAGTGAATGATCAAGGTGCTCAATTCACATCAAGCCTTGTTGCAGCACTAGTTAATGAGTACAACATAAGGCACAAAAGTCTACTCCTTATCACCCCCAGGCTAATGGCCAAGTTGAGGTAACTAACAGAGAAATTGAAGCTATTCTAACCAAGACAGTAGCTATCCACATAAAGGATTGGGAAAATAGATTACTAGAAGTTGTTTGGGCCTACAAAACTACCTGGAAAACAACTACAGGCTTCACTCCATTTGAGTTGTTGTATGGAAAGATAGCTATGATGCCCATTGAATCTAAAGGCAAGACTCTTAGGACTACAGTAGTTTTGGGGATGGATATTTTTGAGGCATAGAGAGAAAGAATCATGCAGCTAAATACTTTCGATGAGATGAGAAGAGCAACCTTGCATCATACAGAGGTGGTGTAGAATTAGAAAATCAAGTGGCATGCAGCATTCGAGCTTCATGTAGCCGAAGGAAGTGGACCTAGTGTCCCTCCTTCTAGTCAATTAAGGTATGTATTGTCATAATAAATAATTCCACTTCTGTGGGAGTCTATTTCTTCACCCATCTTCCCATCCACCCATCCATTTCCACTTTTCTCTCTCTTCCATCACTTCACTCCACCTCATTCCACCTCATCTTCATTAATTACTCAACTTATTTCCTAAAAAGGCGAAGTGATACTTTCTCCACAATCTTTGCAATGAATCCTCCACACATTCAGGTATGTGTGCATTAATTGCTATATCTTAATTGTCTTTAAGTTCATTCATTTAATTGTTGTACGTTAGTATGGACATTCACCATAGCATGCCACTATTCCCTACCCTGTCAAATCATCATTTCACATGTGTGGACGCATTCCCAAATTTAGGTTGGGGGGAAGGAAAAGATGTGAATATTTTTCCCACATGTCAGTCCATGCTGGTCTACGTTAGCAAAATTTAAATTGAGCTGATTTGAAATCTAAGTGAGAGGACGACTCACATGAGTGAAGTGACACCAACTGCTACTACCATTTCTCTTCATTATAGCTTTCCTTTATTACTCCTTCCTTGCCATTATTGACCCTATCATATCTCAAGTTATGTTGCAAACAAAAGGCAAGTTAGAAAAGGGAAAATCCAATCGACATTGGCATTGGAAAGTTAGCAAGTATTGCAGGAAGGTGAATTTGATTTTGGAATAGAATTGCAAGAAGGAAACCACAGAGTATTTGTTTGATTGTAGACAATGGGAGGTGGTTTAATTCAAAATGAACCCACGGTGCATGATGTATTACTGTAGGATGTACCTTGTCTAGCTGAATTCAAAAACTACAGATGGATTGACTACTTCTTGAAGTTGAATGATCTTGATGAGGGAATTGCACTAGAGTTCACTCAAACATTGTCTGAAGGGAAGGCCACGGTAAAAGGGTTGGAAGTGATAGCAACTGAAGAAATAATTGCAGAAGTTACAAGGTTACCTGTTGATGGTGAAAATTACCCTACTTCCAAAGACGCCAGATCAACTAGGGTTGAATTTACAGAGCCAAATGACCCTCCATTGAGCATAGATAAATAGAGTGTGAAGAGAATGTCTCTACCTAAGCCATGGAAGAAGATAGCTATTTATTTCATAAAATACATCACCTATGAAGGTCGCTAGTCGAATTTGCATTCCATACACTTCAAGCTTTTGAATCATATGAGGCACGGAAGGAGGATGAATGTGTCAAACATCTTAGACAACCTTTTCTCAATCATGGTGGTCAAGACTCAAAAAGGTAGGGACAATTCTGTTTCCCACCATTATCTGATTAAATTGCTAGTTGAGAAGTCTATGTATGATGTATCTGGAATGACATGGGAAGAATTCATAAAAATTGATCAAATTAGACTTGATCACTTGTAACCTAAGATTTTACCTCAACCTTGTAGATCTAGTAGGAGTTTGAGCATGGATGAAGCTACTCTTGGTGCTTCAACCTTTGGCGCAGGCCCGAGTGTAAACCCTCCTACAATAGAAGAAACCATAGAAATTAGCTCTTCTAGGATAGAGCACTTAGACAAAGAAATTTCTTCCCCTGACTCTGATGATGATGTTCCACTTGGAATTCTAATGAAAACTAGGGCACAAAAGAGGGAAGTAGAAATGAGAAAAGGAAAGGCCAAAAGACAACTGGCAGAAAAAGAGGTGCCAAGCTCTAAGAAGAGAAAGGTTGAAACTATTCATCTTGCAGCCAAAGAAAAACATGAGATCCCTCATAGGAAAGCAAAATCAGTTGGGCCAGCCTTTGGTATGCCTCTACAGGAAAGCCCTAAGTCTAGAGAAATATCACAAGGGGATGCATAAGCTCCAATGGGGCAGGATAATGTCGAGGAGGAAGATATATTTAAGGCAACAACAAACATAATGTTGACTGATCTTGCCAATATTGTAGAACAAGTCAAAAATCAGGAGCATGAGGAAAATTAGGAGTTCCTACAACAAGAGGTCCTACAACAAGAGATCCTGTAGCAAAAGCTAGAATAAGAGCAAGAGTCCCTATAGTAACAACCCAAATTAGGAGAACAATCAGTACCCATGTAGCCAAAATTGATGGGACATCCTAAATCCTTGCAGTTAGCATTAGTGCTAGAGAAGATGTTGGTAGGAATACATAACCCCCTTTATTTTTCAATGCAAAAGGTTTCCATGGATTTATGGAAGGAGATGTAGAGAAGAGAAGAGGAATGGAAGGAGGAAAAACATAGATTGAAGAAGGAAATAAAAAAGAGAGATGAGGAGATTGAAGATAAAGATGCAAAAATTGCCACCTTGAAGAAGGTGGATGATATGGCAGCCTTGGTACCACATATTTTGGAATGTAGGATCCCTCCAAGGGTTGATTCTCTACATTTGAAGGAGAAATATCTCTCTTTTAGACTAGCAAGAATTGTCCCAGGCTTGAACCCTTCTATTGAGACCCCTGTTGAATTTTTAAATGCTTATCGGATTACTTCCCCCGAAATGAAGAATTTGTTGTGTGAGTTTTATTTGCATAATTATGTTATAACAAAAGACCATGATTGGAATCCGATGTTTTATGTTGGGGATTTCCAATTAAGGGCATTTATGTCTTGGGTGAAAAATGAGATTAGTTGGGGACAACAATATGGGGCTTACAAGCAATTGGAGTTTAACATCCCTCTGCCCATTAGGGTTGAATTAAGGAATCTAGGGGATATTTTCAAGGAATGACATAGAATTATTTTCAGACCTAGCTATGGTAATAGGATTATGCCTTGGATAAAAGAAATTTATAGTGAATATGAAGCAAAGGCAAAAGCAAAAGAGGAAACCTCTCACAAAGATGGAACAACTTAACTGATGATCTCAAACAGGTTGAGCCTCATTCCATCCAGAACTATGTAGCAACTCTTAAAAGAATTGACAAATATATTCACATTGGAAGGACAAAAGGGCAATTTTGGCTTCCCCTGACTTTTCAGCCACCCATATTAATGTGGCTTGTACCGAACTTTAGGTTCTAACAATATGATATTACTGCAGAGAGACAAAGATGGAGCAGATTGGATAGATTAGGTGGATTCTATTAGGATATTGATTCATGTACAATACACTTTGATGTGGGACAATTGTTAGTTGTAGACTTCAGAGCATTGACCAAGCAAAAGAATAGCCCTTCCCTTGTTGGAGGACCAGCAAGATCTTAGGTTGGGGGAGTGATAAGTTTAGTTTATGGTCTCATTTTTTGGTAGAATTCATGGTTTATTTGCTGAAGTTACCATGGAATTTGACATTAGGTGTTGATACTTTTATGATATTTTCCTCAAACTATAGACATTGGGCTTAATCCTATTTTTGCAAACCTTTAATGATAATGGCATGTTAAATGGATTGTCTATATTAATTTTGCATGTGGTTAATGAATGTTCCTTAAGGTGGTTATAGATATGCAATTATTGTGTGTACTAACATTGCCATGCATATTTAATTTGAGGATGCTAAGTTGAGGAAGGCACTGCCAATTGGGCATGCACCGTAACGTCCAGCAAAGGAATCACTCAAAAGTCAAAGGAGGCCAACGGTAGGAGATTCTTCATGCAAACTAAATGTAACCACCTTGTAGTGGACTTTAATGTTGGTTGAGTAGATGCAGACGTTATTGCTATGCTAAATCTGTGTTTGGACCTGCATGTCTGACCAGATTCCATGCACACGTAACCGTCGCCGCTCCACTTTCTCTATTTTCCCTAAATGGCATCCTCCCAGTTCATGGAGTTGACTGCCTTGTTTAGTTGATAGTATAAATAAAGATATGATGCTCCTTCTCAGGAGGTTGCACAATTTGATATTGTAATTGTGTTCTTGATTTTTGAGTAATCTAGATATATTACTCTTTTGTACTCATGATTTACAGTGAATAAAATAAAGTTCTGAGTTTGAGCATCTGAGTTCTCATTAGTTTTAGAGGATACTTATCCAAGGGGGACCACTTGTTGAGTAATTCGTCCCTTAGTTTAGTATTAGTTTAGTATTACTTGATGTTTAGTAATTAGTTAGAAATCTAGTACTGACTGTTCCTGCAACCACTAGAATTCCATTTTGTGACTGTTATTGCAGCCAAGGTAGATAGAGTAGTGCCCTGTTTGTTGCTCAGATTTTCATTTTTGTCATGCATTTTAGTTTAGTGTAATTGTTGATTGATGGTTAGCATTCATGTTATTCCTTCCTAAGCAATTTACTTTTAGCATTGTGTCTTTCTCAGTTGTAGAATAAAAATGGCTACTTTGGGTTCCTAGTGCACATACTGTGTTGATCCATTTCAAGTTCACATCCCTAGGTTGAAAACTTAAATGCACCTTCATGGTGATTGGAATGGCTATTCAGGTTAGATGTCCAATCTATGAATCACGATTGTAAAGGCCTAGTTGTTGAATCATTATAGGAGGCGGACATGCAGTAATTCTTGCCACGAATTTAATGGTTATATTTGAATTATGTAGTGGCCAACGAAAAGGCCATAATGCCTCCACCCTAGGCATGCAAAATATAGACTGTTGTTTCCATTTTTGAATAACACACAGGAAGTGTGGTGAAGAAAATCACAGGAAAAGGTGGGTTTTAGGAAGGAAAAAGTTGAGGAGCTAGAAGGAAAAAGCCAGGGATATCCTAATCGATTTGATTTTGAGGTAATTCAAACCATGCAAGAAATATAAACTCATTGTTATTTCCATTCTTTCCTTTTTTATTATCAAACGACAACAAATTGCATTTTGTATATTGTTTGCTTTCATTTTTCTGTGAGTACATTTGATAGAAGCCATTGCCTTAGGCTGAATGGCATAATGTTGACCTCTTTTGTTCACTTGTTTGCATTATGTGTATGAGATATTTCTTTAGGAAGACATGTAGCTAGCTCTATGAGCTAAGCTAAGCCTTTGAGTGTTAAGCTCATATGGTTCTTCCTTGAGGCCGCTCACATGAGCATGCCATATGATGGAATTTGTATACTTTACACCATTTTATTATAACTCATTGTGAATAAAAAATGATGGAGATCGATTAAGGATTCCCTTAGAAGAGGGTTTGTATTATTTCATATGAATGTTCACCACCCTAGCAGCTACCGAGGCTCGCAATGTTTCAGGAGCCGGTCATAAACTCATGCTATATTTTAAATGTTAAGCCCATAAGGCTATCAGAATTAATCCAATGAAAATATAAGTGATTCCTCCTTTATATATTTGGGATTGATTGTGATCCAAGGGAAATAAAAGACCCCTGTGAATGTTGTATTTTCTTGTATTTCATATCGAAACCTGATATTAAGTGGAATGATAACATCAAATGGGAAGGGTTGTGTTTATTATTTTAAGCCTTGACCAAATGCAAAATGTCTTTTCTTTGAATCCAGCCCCATTCAACAAGGACGGTGGATTAAAAACCAAGTTGAAATGAAATCAAGGTTAGCATGTAGAATATCCTTGCATGCATGGTAATAGACAATAAAGTACATAGGCAAAATTTTTGAATATAATTATGATGATCTTGACCATTAGGAGATGGTTAATAGCTTGATGTTAGAGCAATAATATTATTCTGAATATTATCATATTGTCCTTATGCATGTTATAGGGCAGATTTTTACTTCAATACTTTTTGTATAATGCGAAAGAATCATATTGTTTCTTCTAATTGTTAGTGAATCATATGCTTGTAAAAGTGAACATTTCTTATAAGAACAACTAGAGATCTATAATAGAGCAATTATATTATTGTTTTTTCTTAAAACTGAATTGTAGAAAAGAGAATATGAATGTTCTATTGTATTATAGCTCTGTTTGATTTATAAGTGTTTAAATGATAAATGTACATATGTGAGCAGCTTGCTTATAGTTGTATAGTAGGAACAATTTTTTTTTGTTTTGTTTAAGCCAACAATGTACTTAAGCAAACAACTAGTTTTGCAACTATTTAGAAGGAAACAATAAATGTATGCTCAAGTAGTATGTATGAAACTGTAAGGCTGGTATTGTTCACTTAACAATGAAAGATCAATAGAATACTATTTAAGTTGAAATATGAATTAATGATTTTTTTTTCAGAATGTATGCACAAACTCAAACATTAGTAGGTGCATCTATGTGTATGCACATAGACTTTGTCTATGTACATACACATACTTGTGACATACCATTTTTTGTTTTTCTTTTAGTGCTTTCATTTTAATGGAAAAATGCTTGGGATGATAAGGAGAAATTAGTCATACAAATGAAGTGACTGAATGATGAATTACTCTGTAAGTCATAAATCTTTTTTTTTTTCAAATTAAGCTTACTTTACATTTTGATAGACATTTATGAAGGAGTAATTTGAATATTGAAACAAAACAATGATACCTTAGTTGACTAGAGCATATATGGGTAGCTATTGCTAGAGGGTAGATAGTTGTGTAGTAGGAAGTTACCTTCCGGGATGGGTGCCAAAATGGGTCAAAGAGTATAGGTTTGCTTTACCAGAACCTATCGTTTGTTGTTGTTGCAACACACTTTCGTGCTTTGCCAAGCAATATTGTTCATTATGTATGCATGAATGAACTTTGTGATTTCACTCTCTTCCATTCCTAGCATAGATCTTGCACTTTCTTTTTTCTAGCATACAAGATAAAATTTGCATGTTGATGTTGGGTACGCACCAAATTCCACCTTGCAGGTTGTTCTCTTGCTAAACTCTCCATGCAGGGTCAAGCATTCTTCAAGTCGAAAGAATACTAGGGAAGCATAAGCTTCATGGTTGGGTAGTAAAGCACTTCAACCATGTTCTCATCCACCAATGGAGGTGAGTGATGAAGAAGAACCTTAATGTTCACCAAACTAATATAGTCTATGTTGTAACTTGATGTAACTATCATTTAAGTACTTGATGAGAAATTTACCTTGAAATTATATTATGGCCTTTGTTGCCAAGTGAACATGATATTGTAATTTGACTTTGAAGAGGATATAAGAATCTTTGAGTCTTTTTTAAATGTACATGTGTAGCTATAATTGATTTTAGCCACTAGTGATGTATCTTTAATCTAGAGTATATTCATGTGTCAATTACAATAATATTAAATAGGTAATAATTAGGAATAGGTTATTACAGGTTGTTATTACTTTAAGGGTTTCAGGCTTGCTAGTGATTTGTGGAGTTTTCAAATTTTACTATCTTTATAAGACTTTGGTATTGAACTAGATAAATTTCACTTCTTACAACTAGTTCAAATGAATTTTTCCATATTTGCAAGAATTTTGTAGCCATTAGAATTGTAGGTAAACCCAAGTGAAATGGATGTTATAAAGTCAATTGGTTTAGATGAATGGTTTCAATAATGATGTTAGAATTGTATGATTATAGATTAATATAATTGAATTGATATGAATATGTAAATTTGATGCCAATATTGTAAGATTTGTAGGAAAATGCCAATGAACTAGAAAAGTGCATCAATCAAAAAGGTTCTCTTTGATAAGTAATGAAAATTTCACATGAAGGATATGTAGAGGAGGGGGACCAACCACACCAAGGCTCAAGAGTCAAGAGCGGAAGGCTGCCCTAGTCTACCTCAAGTTGGAAAAGCAATATGATGTCAAGGATAGAAAATGAAGAGCACTCTCAATGCTTTTGTCACTCTAATGACCTGAGAGTTCAATGGCACTAAGCAAGTAGCTTTCTAGAACCTTAACTGTGCCTCAAAAAACTCTCTACCAAAGGACAACATCACAAGTCAGGGATGACAACGTGGTGCATTGGTGTCCATACAAACAAAAAGTGCAAAAGGATAGTTAAGATAATAGAATACCTACTAACAACTTAGATGTTGAGGTTTGAAGCACTAACTAAAATGATAAATAACAAAATGACAAAAATGATAAAAAAGATGACATAGAAACAACAAGAATGAAGGTGATAAAGATTAACTCATGAAGAGTCTAGTTCACCAACCAACTCCACATGAATGTGTACCTATGCACAATCGAGAGAGGAAAAATTTTGGGGCTATATAGGGGTTTGCCTTAGTCAAACTTCTGCTTTGGTGTTTCCACCTCCATGGACAACCAAATAGAAAGATATGTAGAAATACGATAAAGAAAAGAATGTTGGAATGGAAATGAAACCAAGCACTATGAGAGGCACTAAGCTACTCAAATCCAACAACAAATTAGTAATGGGAAAGCATTACCACCCTCAACCAAAGGCACTCAAGACCGATGAGAGAGGAATGCAAGAAAACAACTATGGTAGAGTCAACGTAGCTACAACAACGTTGAAAGTAGTCTTGCAAGACACCAAGTTGTAGCTTCTGTGGTGGATGTGAAAAATGTTGTGATTGTTGGATTCATGAAGCCAATAGTGTAGCAAGTAGCAAGAGTATGGAGCAAAATGTGAAGGTAGAGTAAAATAATTTCCAAGAAGATCGAATTAGTATGTAGAGGATGGAATGAAAGTGAAAGATAGCCATTTGAAGAAGGTTTAGGAGGGAAAGAGCCATCCAAATGTTGGTTGGAAGGTGTTTGGGAATTACATTTCATCACCAATGGAGAATGTAATGCCTCTACAAATTCCAGAGGCAAGAATCCTATTAGGATGGCAATGCGCCATGTAGACATCCCCGCATCGAGCGCGTGCATCCTTGACATAAATTCCCCCATCGACACTAAAAAAAAGCGCCAAGTGGATGGAGTGTAGAATGAGAACATGGAATTAATTGGTTGAATTTTACTTTTTCTAAAGTGGAGGGGCTAAAAGGGGAATTTTCAAGGGAGGTGAAAATTCACTCCTATACATTTTGCCTCCACTTTAGTGGACATGAGTTCCAATGAGTGTTTAGTAAAGTAGATTGGAAGAGTTTAGAAATGTATATCTGAACTGTCAAGGAATCATACTACAATCTGGCTAGCTTGAAAGTGCACAGGAGGCAAACGACTCCACATGTACTCTCTTGAGAAGGATTGAACAAAGGACTCTAAAGATCCTTTGAGCTATAGAGTTGATCAAAGTGCATTGAAGGCCTTCAAACCAACAATGGAAAAATCTTGTAGGATGCAAGTACTTCAAAGGTTCTTGAACTTGCAAAGAAGGTGCCCCCAGGTACTCTCTCTTGAAGGAAGCTCAATGTGAGGGACTCCACAAAGTCAGATTGGAAAGTAGCTTCATAGGCACACCTACAAAGCAACATGTTAATCCATAGATAAAACATGTTAGAAAACAAAAATCCACATAGGAAAGCAAGTAGATAGTACACAAATAGTCAAAAATTGAAGTAGAAGCTTTCAAAGGGGTCCCTCAAGAACCCTTCAAAAGAAAAGGGGTCCACTCGAGGGATGCTATTTTTTGAAAGAGATAAGAGTATTTTTTACAAATCAACTCAACATTAAGGAATCCTTTAGAAATATTTCACTTCATCAAGGAATTCGAAAGGAAGAAATGTCCCCTCACAGGGGGAAGGTCATAACTTCACCCATAGGAGAAGGTGCTCCCTCCTCAGAGGGATTTTTTTCAAATTCTTTCTTTACGAACCCATGATGAAGGAAAAGTATTATGCTAGGGGTCCTTGTTGAGGAATGTGATTTTTGAAAAATATTTTGAAGAGATTTTCAAGAAAATATGTGTTGGCCACCGAATGCATTTTTTGAAAATCAAAGTGGTATGATAGGCCCCCCTTAGGATGTTGTGTGTTGAACATAGAGCCACACAACATCCTAAGGAGAGAAAAACAATAATGAAAAAATGATGTTGTGGCCCGTGGAACATAGCGAGGTGCAATTGTGGTAATTTTTTCACACACATGAGGGACAAAACATGAGCACCACAACATCATGAAACAAGAAAAGAAGAGAGAAAGATATGAAGAATAGAAAAACAATAGCATAACACACAAGAGACAGGGGTGATTTGATATTTCATGGTCAGAGTGCTCATAAATATAAATAAGTATAATAATAGTATATAAATAAACTATCATCAGCCCCCTACTATATCAGACCATGTGAAGAAGGGTACGTGAAAACAAAATAAAAATAAAAAATTGGGTCAACATGGAAGGGGGACCTAAATGCCCCCAACACTTTGCATCGTCCCTAATTGTCGAAAGTCAATACACAACAAAGGAAGAATGATGTGACAAATAGAAGAATCTTTAGGACATAAAAAAAATCCTTTATCCAAGCACCTACGAAGGTGACAAGGGTCATCCAGGAACACATAATGCAAGCACGGGGGAGCACAATACAACACATAGAAAATATAATCTACAGGTAAAGAAGAGGTTCCTCCTAGTCCTCATCAACCAAGAGGTCATCATTCTCTGAGTCTAGATCATTATAAGGGGAAGGAGGATGAGCCTGCAAGGGCAGAATATCAAGGGGGGAACCCTTCAACCCTCCCACAACAAGAACCAAGGAAGAAGGCCCCTCAAGGTATTCTCCACTCAGTTCCTATGGGGTGAATGTCAACAATTTCACAAAGATTGTTGATAGGGTTAGGAACTCATCCATAAAATTAAACATGCACTTCACATGATTTCCATGCGTTAACTCAATAGGTGAGGGAGGCAGTGCCTGAGATCCATTGCTAAGCTCACCGAATGACTCGGGATCAATGACGAACTCCAGGGACACCGGGGCTTCTTTCGTCACTAGGATGACACAAGCTAGTGTAGAACTACCCTCTAAAGAAGGTGAGCCCTTCTTTTGACCCCCATTAAAAACAAGATCATACTCCATTTTTTGCTTCATCGGAGGATGTGAGATCCCCACGGATGAAGTAGAGGGTGTAGAGGAAGAGGAGAAAACCGTGAAAGACACCATCGAGGTATTCAACATGTCCACAGGTTTTGAGAATGGTGGGATGTCCAAGAGGTACATCAAAAGGGGAGGCTTGTCTGAAGGAGCAATAAAAACCTACACTGTCTTCGAGTGAGGGTCATTTACGCTCACGACGGGAGCTAGAAGCAAAATCAAAGTTGAAGGAACTAAAGCAAAGAGGACATGAGAGGAGTACAGAAGGCGTCAAAACAGGAGCTGCCAACTCCTCTTTCTTTCTGTATAGGGCGTCTTTCTCAATAGGCATAGCCTTTCTTTGACACTTGTGCTCACATGCAAGGTAGTTTCTATGATTCTGGGAGCTAGAGACCATAGGCTAAGAGGGGATGAAAGACTCTTTTTTGACCATTAGAGTATCCATCATGAATTTTTCCGATGGAGGGGAGCTCTTGGATGGGAGTGGGAGGGAGAGATTGAGAAGATGATGGAATGACAACAGGGACATTGGCTCTGATGCCTCGGTGGTGGGCCTCTTCTAATTTGCTACCTCAGAGGCAGGAGCAATAGGAGGCCATGATGGTCAAGACATAGAGGATGCCCCATAGTGACCCTTCCTCTTAGCATATTGAACAGGTCGAGGCCTTGTGGGTAAGACAAGAAGGTCAAATACCCAACACTTGGCCTTCCGCCTTGCGGTCATCATCAGACTCCTTATGCAGAAGCTAGGAGTAATGATCTAGAGCTCCTCTTCAGGGAGAGGTAGAAGTGTGGCCCTAAGCATGGGAAGGCCTCCCCTTTCCCCTTCGAGAGGAAGAGGTAGCTTGTTGTTGTGCCAAAATGGGAGTCACCTTCGGTTGTCCTATGCCCCCAATTTTGTACTTTACATAGCTCCAATAAAGTAGGTATGTCCTAGGAGGAAGTGGACCAATTGGGGTGGGAAAAAAATGATCCAACGAGTAACTCCCATGGGATTCCAATGCTTGGTATCCAGTGTCATGTTCAGCATGCACGAAAACTTCGTGAGAGAACTTTAGAAATTTGTATATAACAGAAATGATTCCATTCATGGAAGCTAGCCATGGGATGCCTTACTTCACCTTGAACAAGTCAGATTCCAGAATGACATTGAAAGTTGTATCCACATTCCTAGGTCCTACTATGATCGAAAGGGTTATGGATCCATATGACACAAGAGAGAGACCATCATGCATATGTATAATAGATTTCATTTTCTCATACTCCTCCCTCAATAATGATTTTTCCACAATGTCTCCTCCATAATAACATTTACCTGACTCACAGGGTCGATTAGGACTCCTATCACAATTTTTCCATTGAGGCAATTGGGAATGTATAGGGGAGAGGGCTTGTTATTCAAAGGCAAGTCCTACGAGGTGAAAATCACATCTAGTGAGCTAGTCACAGGCTGTGGGGGAGAAGTGGGAGTGAACGAGACCTCATTTATGTATGTCAAGGCTTTAGGGGAAGCATCAAAAGGATCAATAATCAAGTTCGCAGAGAGATGGAAATGGGTCCGTATAAATTTACAACTCACTAATTTCCTTCACCATTGACTTATTCATGTTTTTCTTCTTCCCATTGAGATGGATGGTACCGTCATCGATGTGGTCCTATATCTCATGATGCAGGTGCATGCAACGCTTAGTATCATGCCCATGAACATGATGGTACTCACAAAAGGTATTTCCATCATACCAATCAATATAAGGCTCTTTCAAAAGTTGGTGATTTTCTAATCTTACAATCTTGTCCTTCAACAACTTCTGTAGAATAGAAGAATAAGATTCAGACAATTTTGTAAACTTTCTACTACGCCTGAGGCCATGGTCATTAGTCACAAAAAATACATTCACAACAAACTTTCCTTTTCCTAAAATGGACACTATAGATTTTTCTTTAGAATGGGAGTGCAAGGAGGATCCCCTGAACTGAACCACCATTTGCTAGTACTCCCACAACACAACACATAGATGTACAAAAGAAGGGTATTTCATCAAGGAAAATTTCTCCTACTAGGCTCGCTGCAAGTTGCCTATGAATACCTTTTGCACGTCTGAGTCAGCTAGTGGGTATGATATTTGTGAAAAGAGCACTTGGTATCGTGTGATGAAATCAGTTATCTTCTTGCGCTATCCTTGATTACATCGGACGGGATCTGAGAAGGTCATCTTCAAACTGATATTATTCTGGAATTGATGGAAAACTGGTTGACGAGTTGGTCAAATGAGAATATGGAATTGTTAGGCAAGGAATAGTACTACTTGAGTGTTGTATCCTTGAGAGACCAAGGGAAAAGCTTAGCCATTAGAGCATTTTGGTGAAAGAAATTTGTGCACATGTAATTAAAAGCTAATACATATGTCTGTAGATCTCCCTTACTACCATTATTTTTGAACTTAGGAATCTCCATTCCCTGAGGGAAAGGAGTGCTCAAAATCATCACTGACAACAAACTATGTCAGAAAAAGGGTTGGAAGATAGGTTGGGTGTAGGCCTGGGAGAGACTCGCCAATTGGTTCTGCATCTAACCCATATTTTGTAGGAGAGCATTCAAAATAGGGACCTGATATGAGAAAGGTCCAGTGGAACCGCCCCCAAAACCACCTTTGGATCCACCACAAGATCCACCACCAAAACCACTAGTGTGGCCTCCATGAGAGCCACAACCATGGCCCCCACCAAAGTCGCCATTGCCAATGCCACCACTGCTACTAAAACCACCATCACTTATTCCACCAAAGCCCCCACCACCAGGTCTAGTAGGAGGGGTGAAGTTGAAACCAAGGGGTATTCTACTTGCCTTGATTGTTTGGGGTTGCTAAGGAGCAGAGGAGACAATGATCGAGGGGCCTATTTTGGCCATGCATACAAACATTGTAGGCATCGAGACACCTATCTATCTCTCATAGGAATCGAGCACTGCCTCTCAGGTAGTATTTGATTTAGTGTAACTAAATGAAGGGACGTATGTTTTTTTAGATTGGTGAGGCCACGTAATAATTATATATATGTTTGATCCTTACCTAACATGTACCTCACCTCATTAACAAGCCTAGTGGCTCTTTCCATATTCAGAGCTTTCTCCAAGTGATTCCCTATGTCTAACAACATGCTATCTAATGCCGAAAGGTTTTCTGCAGGAATGTGCATAGTGTCATCTTCATCTATAGATGAAGCCATAGGGGATGTTGGAGGATTGAGCACACAATCAATCTCGTCAATAAAACCCATCTCATCTATAAAGCCTATGGTATAACTAGTAGTAAAACTAGAAGTGGCCTTCATCTTTTCCATTTGTAGGTGTCGTACACTTCTCTTGAAAATGTTCTTGAAGTTCATAGATTGGATTGCAATACTCTTAAAACCTCACAACACTTGAGTCCACAACAGTCATCAAGTGTGAGGGAAAAAATTTCAACACAAAGAAATAGATAGACGTTGTTCATGTTGGGTTCATCAAAATGTAGAGGGGGACCAACCACACCAAGGCTTTAGGTCACAAAGAGCCGAGAGCAGAAGGCTTCCCTAGTCTACCTCAAGTTGGACAAGCGTTATGATGTTAAGGATATAAAATGAAGAGCACTCTTAGTGCTTCTATCACTCTATTGACTTGAGAGTCTCAATGGTGCTAAGTGAGCAGTTTTTTGGAACCTGAACTGTGCCTCAAAACAACTCTTTGCCAAAGGATAGCAATGCAAATCAAGGACGAAAATGCAACACGATGGCATCTCACTGGTGCACTGGCATCTGTATGGACAAAAAGTGCAAACATACAATTAAGATAACAAATACCTACTGAAAACTTAGATGTTGAGGTTTGAAGTGCTAACTAAAATGATAAAAATGATTGAAAAGATGACATAGAAATGACAAGAATGAAGGAGATGGAGATTAACTCATGAAGAGTCCAATTTTCTAGCCAACTCCACAAAAACATGTACCTACACATAGCTCGAAGAGGAAAATTTTTGAGGTTGTATAGGGGTTTGCCTCAATCAAACCCTCGCTTTGTTGTTTCCACCTCCATGAATAGCTAGATAGAAAGATATGTAGAAATATAATAAAGAAAAGAATGTTGGAATGGAAATGAAACCAAGCACTACGAGAGACACTAAGCTACTCAAATCCAACAACAAAGAAGTAATGGGAAAGCATTACCACTCCCAACCAAAGGCACTCAAGGCCAATGAGAGAGGAATGCAAGACAACTATCACAAATTCGATGTAGCTGCAACAACGTTGAACGAAATCCCACAAGACACCAAGTTGCAACTTCTGTGGTGGATGTGAAGAATGTTGTGATTGTCAGAGTCGTGAATCCAATAGTGCAGCAAGTAGCAATAGTATAGATCAAAATGTGAAGCTAGAGTGAAAGAATTTCCAAGAAGATTGAATTAGTGTGTAGAGGATGGAATGAGAGTGAAAGATAGCCATTTGAAGAAGGTTTAGGAGGGAAAGAGCCATTCAAAGGTTTGCTAGAAGGCGCAGTGGTGTTATGCTTCGTTTCCAATGGAGAATGCAATTCCTCTGTAGATTCTAGAGGCAGGAATCCTATTAGGATGGTAGTGCATTGTGCAAACATCTACGCGTCATGCATGCATCCCCAATAGAAATTCCCCCACCGACACTAAAAACAAGAGCCAAGTGGATGGAGTGCAAAATGAGGAAATTGAATCACTTGGTCGAATTTTATTTTTCTAAATTGGAGGATGTAAAAGGGGAATTTGCAAGGGGGGTGAAAATTCGCTCCTATACATGATAATATGATGTATTTTTAACATTAGTAGGTATGAAATGTGTGGTTTTTCAAGTGAATTGACTATTTGTGGGAGCTTGATAGTAAATTGAAACTTTCAAAATTTCCTATTTGAATCAATCACGTTGATCTTCAACTTGCTATTTATTTGAGGACTTTTAGCTTGCTACTATATTTGTAGACTTTCAGATTGCTACTACAGTTTTCAATTTTGTAACGATTTAGTTGTTGTAACAACTAGGATTTGATTTGATCTAACTTCCTAGCCACAAAAGGATAAAGAGGATATCAATACACGCATGAGGGGAACACTATGGGAGGAAGGGGTGAGATAGTTCATCATTAGATAAGTTCTGACCAAGAGAGAGAGAAGACGATGAAGAGAGGCCAAATTTGTAATGTGAGAAAAGATGTGCTCAATGTCTTGAAGCAAAAAAAATGTTTCTAATAAACATTATTGTATTCATTCAAAGAATTAATAAAATAAAATATTTTTTTCTTATTTCATTTGGATTTCATTGTGTTAAGAGTTGTGTGGGTTGCATGATCGACCTACCTGATAGGGTTCCTAAATCTCATCTACATTAATCACCTATTAATCAATCAAACTTTCATGGTTAAGTTTTGTTAAAATCAATGTAATAGGTTTAGATGATATGGTGAACATTTCCCAAATAAGATAATAAATTTCTTCAAGTGTTGACCACCTATTTTTCAAAATAAATAAAAAAAATTCCTACATTTGCATTATTAACCCTTCAATGCTTATTTGGCACCTAAAGAAGGAAGTAAATAGAGATATTTTTAATGACAAAGTTCTTATAGATAATTTTTTTATTAAAGGTAAAACAAGTTTTGAAGGGACTTGAAACCATTTACAAAAGAGATGCTACCAAAGATTAAAAAATAAAATCTACTAACAGTCAACCATCAGCAAACCATCAATAAACCAAACAAAAACAAAAACAAAACAACCTACTGAAGTTCTTGAGAATCTTGGTTGCTTCTAAGTCTTGCTTGTACAAACAATTGTGAAGGTAAAACACCCCCAACAACTCTTTGTTTTGAACATCCAGCGGTTTCTTGGAGTGACTACAAGTTTGAGTACTCAGACCCACTCCAGCAGATTGAGATCCATGTTTTCCTTTAACCATTTCATTATTAGTAGTATTAGATTCCTTCAACAACTTTGTCAAGTCCTCATATATCTTCAACTTTATCATTTAGGATGTGAAGCCCCTCAACACTATTTTGAAGAGCAGTTTGATTGACTAGACCACTTTCTTAAGATTTTGACAGACTTTCTAAATTATGTCCTCTAGGACCAAAATAAGAGACTTGTAGTCATTCTTAATCAGGCCCACATATTTTTCCACCTCATCAAGGATAGAAATCATTTTTTTGTTCTCAGTCGTATTTCTAGACACATCCTCATTGAAATCCTTCTTCTTAGCCTTATGTTGTAGAGACCGAACCTTCATATTAATTTAATTTATTTTCATGAAAACCCATTTAAACATTTTGAAATAATTCACTGCACCATCCTTTACCAAACCTAGAACATTATAAATCACCTCCCTATTTCAATTAAAAACTTTAAGGTCTTCAAAAAAATTATTCAAAGGGGTTCTTTGTTCCTCATGTGACAGATCATCACCCATTATCACTGTACCTTTGGATTTCTCCTTGAATTTTCTTGGTTCTTCCATCAATTTTATTTGACTTGTCTCTATCCTTCACTACTCCTAGAGAGGACTTATTTTTTCCCTTATCAACACCAAGTTTCTTCCTCACCACATTACCATTGAGAACCCCCTTTGCAAGTTAAAATTTCTTCCTTTTAGTAACAGAAGAGGAAACATTAGTCTCCACTTCCTCTTCCCTAATAATGGAACCACCAGACCAAGATATATGACACTTTTCACATCTTTTAGATACCTTTTTGGCTTTGGTAACATCTTTGAAGGGAGGGATGGAGTAAATATTTATAGAATCCCCATCTTCCTCTACAACCCACTCATCTTCCTCCATATCATCTTGTATCTCGTATGAGTCTGAGAGGTGTTCAACATGAGGACATTTAGCCAAGCAAGGTTTAGAATATTTCTTAGGCTTGGTTGAGATGGATAAAGTCTTAACATGCTCCATAATTAACAATATCATGCCTTCATGCAAAATTTCTTGTTTATTCCTAATATGATTAAGCAAAATAAAATGGTAGCCAAATAGAGTAGAAAATTGGTCATCCAAAGTGAAATAGCATATTATTACTTCAACAATATCAACCTAGATAGGCTTGATGGAACTCATATCGTACCCACCAAAGGAAAAATTTTCCATTTTATCATGCTCATCCCTCTTGAAAAATAAACTCATGGCCGCTTTAGATGCCTTTCTATCTCTGAAGGTATTTCTACCATCTGTAGACAACCTTGAAATTTTCCCTATGAACTCCTCAAAGATTTCAATCTCAATGACATTCACTATGAGGATGTGATCTTCTTCCAATCATAAACAAAGACTTTGGACACCTACAGATCAAAACCATGGAGTTTTAAAATATAAGGTGTCACTCCAGCTTCCTCCAAAATCTTCTAGACCCACGTATTACTTTGGGTCCCTTCACATGAAATTGGCTCCACCCAACTTCAGTCCCCACCTATATCCAACAAAGAAAAAGAACATAGAAGTTGAACAATGTAGAGAAAACCCTACCACAAAGCAAGATGGTCCAACAAAATGACCAAGCTCTGCCGTATGAAAAGAATGAAAGGGCATTAAAAATTCCCCAGAATCAATGTGAGAGTCATATTGAAGTGACTTCTCGAAATCATTACCATTAATGGTTGATCCTCCTTAAATTTTTTTTGTTTCATGGCTAATAATGGCCTTGACATCAAGAGGGAGGAGGTCATTTGAGTCCCATTCCTTAATCATTACATTAGAAACCTCTAGGTTAGCAAAGCAATCAACAAGCT
This sequence comes from Sequoia sempervirens, assembly GCA_007258455.2. NCBI lineage: Eukaryota > Viridiplantae > Streptophyta > Pinopsida > Cupressales > Cupressaceae > Sequoia > Sequoia sempervirens. The sequence continues at coordinate 15,913,575 of VDFB02292527.1, read as the reverse complement.
TATTGCCCTCCCTATAAATATGAGAGATATGGCAATCATCAAAGGACTTGATAATAGAAATAGAATCCCTAATAATATTTTCAATCGACCAACTTGGAAATTGAAGCTCTTTAAGGTAATTTATGATATTTAAAGAGATGCCTTATAATCACACCTTCTTGAACCCTTTTGAATGAGCCAATATCAAACTATAGTAGGCTGAAAAAAGATAGAGAATTTATTTTTATTAAAACTAAAGATTGCAATACTTAAGATTGTAAATGTTAGTGAGAGTAAGCCCCAAAGAAATGAATCTTCAATAGTTGGGATAATGAAATGAATAGAAGGTAGGAAAATATAATGTATTGTAACGTAGAAAATTGTATACACTTACAATTTCACATTATGTTTTGGCCCCCTAATTTATTGGACTTAATTAAGCTTCTAATTTTCCAAATTATGCATTTCAAAGCCTAATTTTTATCATTTTCCAAAGGAAGACAAGCATCAAACAAATACATTCAATCATTAAATTATCCCCGACTTTGAGTGTTCTAAAAATTTGGGCCAGCACCCAGTCACCCATGGGTGACTGGGTCCTCCTTCTTAGTTGAGACCCAAATTCAAATATGTTGGTGGTATTTTAACATCCAAAATTCAAATATGAAGTGTTAGATTTTAGAATCTAGTTTTTGGGAAATTGGATAAACACCTATAAATACCTAGTCTTTTGATCATTTGAAATCAAACACACACCTTCTATCATTCAAGAGCACAAACTATTGCCAAGAGAAAGTCAAGAATAGAATATCAGAGCATTATTACAACAATTCGAGATCTAACATCATGTCAAATTCTATGTGTGTTCATGATCATGTTATGTGAAGACTAATATTTTTGTAGGTCTCCAAGCATTCAAGCATTCAAGCGTTCAAGCAAATCTATCAAACAAGATCCAAGATCCTTGAAGAGATGTGTATGAATTCAGTCCTTCAAGACAACCATTTAAGGGTGGTGAGTTGCAACATTGTGTTCATCCATCATTTCCTTCCCTTTCAATTAAGGTTTTATCATTGACATTGTCATTATGGAAGTGTAAACACTTACGCAGGGTTTGACTAAGGCAAGCCCCTATATGGCACAAAATTTTCCCTCTTTGTGAATGTGCAAGTTGCAGGTTTGAAGTGGATTGAAGAGAGTTTAAAGATCCATTTTGTGTTGTCCTATTTGTTGTCATCAACCTTGTCAAGACATGAAAACTCACCTACATAATTTATTTATGACATTCTAACAGTGGGATAGGTGGAAAACAAAAGCTTAGATCTAACACTGGAGGACCCCAAAAATTGAGCAGGATCCCCTTACAAAGACTCAGTTTCCATTGGGCGACTCAATTCTTGTAGGCACAATAAAACCATTTTTTTTGGGCAAGTACACATCAGTATGCACCTTTCAAATTTGTCAAAACCTGACTATTTTTATTTATTAGTTATTGGATAATTACATTTATTATATTAGGTCATATAGTCTAATTAGGGAAATCAATCACAATCATTTCCAATTCATTCCTAAGACTCAAAAGGGTTAGATCCAGGTCTGATTGACTCACCTTGAGGATTGAAAGTCAATCTATGCACCTTGTTGATTTGCATCCTAATGAAATACTAGAAATAATAGAAAAATACACCCTAGGTCTTGGATACTCAACTTAGGGTGTACCAGATTTTTATATTTCAAGTATCCTTCCATTCATGGGAATTGTGTGTTAACCCAAAGTAAGTAGTGGATTAATATCAAACGAAATCCCCACCAAGAGGGAAGTTCAAAATAAATTTTAATGGAGTAGCATGAGGGAATCTAGTTGTCTTGGGGGCAAGTTGTATCATAAGGGGTTGGCAAGGGAAAGTAATATGGGAAATATTAAAAAAATGACAAAGGGAACACAAAATAAAGTGGAAGCTCGAGCATTATTACTTGGTCTCCAAAATTAAATTGAAAATAGAATCTAGAAGATAATTATAAAAGGAGATTTAATGATAATTATGCATATATTAAAAAACAATCATTCTAATTACAAGATCAAAATGTCTTGGAAGAATCTCTCTAATTACTAACAACTTTGTCAAACTCATTCAATAAACTACATTGCTATAGGGAAGAAAATAAGTTTGTTGACCTTTCGGAAAAACTTTTATTAATAATTCAAAAGTTGAAATTGTTAGGCAAATCACATCTATATGGGGAGATTTGCATACAACACTTTCTTAGCTCGCCATTTAAGATTGGAAATATTTGGTTGTGTTGATTATATCCCTTTTTTGTGTATAGGTTAGAGAAGTTGAGCTAGCACTCACATAAGTTCATAGGAGAGGGATTCACAATATTCACAATATGCAAGTTTCATCATTAAAATTAACAAAATTAGTTGATGGTGAGAATGAAATGAGATCACATAAATGACTATGTATAAGATGATTCCCTCCATGATGGAAATCATGTAGTATAGTAGGTTTTTGTTTTAATTGAAGGGTGTGAAACAAGTTTAACTACTAACCAATGCTCCATATATACTCTACAAGAATACAATGCAAAGCGGCTTATGTCTTTAACAATTAACTTAATGGCCTATCTCAATCCCAAAAATAGGAAATATCAAAGACAATGAAGCTTTACCTGGAACACATCCATGAAGTGTTCATAATAAAGTCCCCACTCATGGAGGGTGCCATACTCATGGAGGGTGCCATTATGGATATATAGAAGAATTGATAGTAGAAGTCATTGCAAACTATGATGCAAAGGTAGGTGAAGTCAATGATGGAAGCCTTTTTCGATGGGATCTCCTAGCCACCTCATTGATGCAAACATCATCCTCCAAGCCGCCATAAACAATTTGCTTGTCAAATCTCTAGATGAATTCAAAATTGTGGTAGATAAGAATAAATAATTAGTTCTAACAACTAACAATATTAGATGTGTCTTTTTTATTATATTTAATATTTATTATCCTATAAATCTTACTTTACCTTCATATTTAAAAGCTAACATTAATATATATATATATATATATATATATATATATATATATATATATATATATATATATATATATATATATATATATATATATATATATAAAAGAAATTGGTCCCTCCAACATACTTAATATAAAAGACTCAATAAGTTTATACTTAATATTCAACTGTAGAATACTTTAATTCATGAAGTACACAAACTGACCAATCATGTGATTCCACATCAGCGTACCAATAATACATGAATTAGTGACCCACTATTGGTTGATGACACATTTTGGCTCTTTTTTTGTGGTTTTTGAAAAATGGTCTGAAAATATTGAAAAACGTGCACAAATTTCACCAGGAAAAAACGGGGAGGGGGGAGGAGGGGCAGCAGTAGGACTATGAAGGGACATGCAAAAAAAACAATCGACTCAAATGTTGCTGACGTGGACCCCTCGCTCAACATCGCCCTACCCACCACTGGGCCCTCTCCTTTATCATAAAGACAAAAATCATATAATGCCAAAAAAAAAAAAAAAATCACAAGATTTTTATTCTGGGATTGTCTTATTCCTTACGGATCTGAACCCTTTTACCCTCTAACCTTTTTCTAATTACTAAAACTTTTATTATGTTAGTATGTAATTATACCTATCTTTGTTCTCTCCCAATTAAGCATTTCAGTTATTTTTATTCCTAACGAAAAAATCTATAGAGGAGTACTTGATTAATTGTTGTATTGATTGGTACGGCTTTGATTCTCACTAGAAAACAAGGCATGGAGTGTAGATATGACAAACCACAATTATAGCCCCCACGTGCCCCTGGCCAAAGAAGCCAAGCGACTGAAAAACAAGTTTGACCTATAATTTACACAGTTTTGTAGCATCTGCTACTTACGTCCCTTCACCGACCATTCAAATTATCAATATTATATAATTATTCAAAGGAGCTCTCCCGCTTATGTTGAAAGAGAATTTAAGTTATTTTAATGGAATGTAAATTGTAAATTCGACTCTCCTATCCATTTTGATATTTATTTATTTATATTATTTGTATTAGTGAGAATTGTATATTTTGTATTTATTTTTTTATTTTTTAGATTTATTTCGATTTAAAAATAATTAAAAATATTTCAATTTTAGATTTATTTAGATTTATTTTGATTATATTTTGATGTAAAAATATGCACACAGTTTATCCAAAAATCTTGATGACAACTATTATGGACTGTGGAAACAAAATGCTATTGATATTTCGATTTAGTTATTTTTTACGTAATGATGAGTATATAAATAGTGTGATTTCCGTTGGTTATTGACATATAATCAAAATCGTTACTTCTCCATCTATGTTCACTTCTAGAGACAAGTCCTGATTCTTAAATTCATCTACTTTCCACCTTGAGATGGATTTATAGTTATACACATGACTTATATTAGATACTTGGTTGTAGAAATGACCCTTGAACTTTTAAAGTTTCAATTTCAAATATAAGGTTGACCTTACCTTTCCCACTTGAGTATTATGTATTAATTGGACATGTGAAATGTTTCTTTTGCAACCCTTTGAGTTATATTTAAAAGGGTAACCCTAGTTCATTTAAAACTATCTTAGATCTAGATTTGAGCTTGCATTCTCACTTACATAAATATTTAGGAACATTTATCATAGTACCTACATCAAATCATCATCAAAGGCATCCATTATATGCTTGACGAACTCTTTAACCTTACAAGGTTTGACATAAGGGAGGTTGTTTCCTTATCACATGTGAAAGGAAGCAAGATTGTAAAAATGCTTCCTAATATAATGTTTGAGGAGATATATGTTCAAATAAATTAAATATTTGTCATTACAAGGAAAAATACATAACAAAAAATCATACTGTAACATGCATTTACATGGATAAAACCCTTTCAGGATAAAAACCCCACACTCCAAAGCACAAAGCAATTGCATCACCAATAAAAAATGTTGCAATATAACTAAAGAAACAATCCCTTACAAGAATATAACCAACAAGAGATCTATAGCAATTTTGGTAGCATAATAGTGCCTACAAAACTCAATATGTAACTTTCATATCAAGCACCCAATAAATAGGAGAATCAATAAATAAAACCATAGAATGGTAATTAGAAAACTATGAGCTAAAACCATGCAAAAAACGGTATCTAAATCCCAAGTTAAAAAGGTACCAAAATCCAAAGATGAGTCCATAGGCTAAAAATAACATTTTCCTTCCACCCATCATAATCTTATAATACCTCACTCACCAACTTGGGCACTCCATTTTGGCTCCATTTTCTCCATTCAAAGAGGTCTTATGATATATCATATCATGAGAAAGATGCTAACCCATCATTGTGTAGCTAGATATCATTGCTTGGTAGCTTCTCATCTACAATAAAGCTTGATTTGACAAAAGTAGATGATCCTAATTGATAGGATATTTTGGCTTTATCCTTCATCATGCTAGTTGCTTCTTGATCATTTGGGTTGTCGATTTGATCCATAGTAGCTGAAACATAGAAAAATATGGTGGGGTGTAAGTTTAATGTAAAAAACTTAGGGTCAATTCCACCTTTTTCTAAGGTTTCATTAGGAAGCAAATCAACAAGGTGCATAGATTGAATTTAAACCACAAAGGTGAGTCAATCAAACCTAGATTTGATCCGTTTGAGCCTTAGAAGTGATTTGGAAATGATTTTCTATGATTAACCTAATTAAACTATGTGCCCTAATACCAAAATTGCAAGAATCCAACAACTAGTAAACAAACACAACCAATTGCAGGTAGATCTAGGAGGTGTAGAGGACTATATACCTACTTAGGAAATTTGGTGCAAAGCTAAATAAAGGAACTTATATGCCCAATGGAGAATGATTCTTTGATAGGGCACGCCCTGCTCAACTTTTGGGGTCCTCTAATGTCAGATCTGAGATCCATATTTCTACTGTTAAACTTTCCAGAATATTGTCAGACGATTTTGTAAGTGAGTTTCCATGGCTTGACAATGTGTATGACAAAAATTACAACAATGAATGATTTTCCTTCAAAATTCCCTCAATCCTCTTCAAACCTAAAATTGACACATTTAAAGAGAGGAAAAATATTTGGTCATTTAGGGGCTTGCCTCAGTCAAATCCTATGTAAGTGTTTCCACTTCCACAATGGTAATGTTAATGATAGAAATTATAATTGAATGGAAGGAATGATGAAATCACAAAGTGCCACAACTCACCACCCTTCAATGTATTTCTTAAAGGACTAAATCCATACACATCTCCTCAAGGTCTTGGATCTTTCTTGCTTGAATGCTTGAATGTGTTGGAGACCTACAAAAGTGTTAGCCTTCACAAAACAATGACAACATGAACACACATAAACTTTGACATAATGTTGGATCTTGAATTTTTGCAATAAAACTCTAAAAATGTTGCTCTTGACAATAATGCTTGATCATAAGTGCTCCAATTTTGCTATACCATTCTTGTTAGATTTCAAATGATGTAATAATTATGTATTTATATGCATTTATGCTAATTTCTTGAAAATTAAATTCTAAAAGTCGACACTTGAAATTTAAAATTTGAATGTTAAAATGTTAACACCAACATGCCCAAAGTTGGGTCTTAGCTAATAAGGGGGACCCATACGCCCATGGGTGTATGGGTACTAGCCTAGATTTCAAATACATTAAGTGTCTGGGTAAAAAATAACAATTGGTTGCATCTATTCAATGCTTGCAATCCCTCAAAAAATGATAAAAATTAGGCCTTGAAATGCATAATTTAGGAAATTAGGTGCTTAATTAGGTCCAATAAATTAAGGGGGGCCAAACATGGTGTGAAATTGTTAAGCATGACAATTTTCAACACTACATTTAGCCCCCACTTTAGTGAGAGTATGAACTTACGCTCAAACTCACACTAAAGTAGAAAAATATATGTCAAGAGGGGTTTGATTGTCCAAATGTTGAAAAGATAGGATGAAAAAGGATCTAGGGGGAGTATGCAAGCCCCCAGGATCAAAGATCCCATGGAAAACCAACATAAGCATAAAGGAACACACACATGTATGAAATGTAGCAAGACAACATACACAAATATACAATGTAAAAACAAATGCAAAAGAGGGTATGGATAATCACGGGCTAGAAAGTTGTGTTATTCTAGGATCCACACTGAACCGTAATTTTTTTGGGGATAGGCACTCTCTTACACTTCTAGGGTTTTGCACCTAAAAGGAGAAAGGTATCCCAAAAAATCTAAGGCGGTTCACTCAATACTAATGCTAATATGATTGAAATATGTCTAAATAGAATTCCCTAGATGCAAAGAATTAATAAAAAAAGATGGATTATTAATGCAAAACTAAAGAAATGCAAGATGTTTGAACACACAATGTGATATGCAGATTGAACTAAAAATACAAGTAAACAATAACAAAAATAGATGAGACTGGAGAGGTGCACCTGGAAACTTGAAAGTGATGTAGAGAAGCTTTGGAATCCTACATAAATCACTATTGAAGCCAACTGGGACACTTATGCCAAGTTGGGCGACTTAGTCCTGTTTCAAGGAAATATTGTCAAAATAGGTTTTAGCCAAAAGGGTGTCCAAAACTACAGAAAAAAAATTTCAGGCCTGGCAGTGGGACTAATTTTCCACTGATGGTGACTTAGTCCACCTTTAGATTTTAGGAAATTCGAAGATGCAATCTGTAGCTCCCAGTCTACACTTTAGTTTCTTATAGGTTTTCATATCCAAATTTGCAAAATTTGACCTGTAGGTGATCTCCAAGCTTCTCTTAGGGTTTTGTTGACTTTGAAAGACTTTGATGAATTGTTGACACCTTTTCACACCTTTCTCTTTGAAAAATATGCATACAAGACCTATAAAACACATGCAAAGATGGGGAAAAGTGTTAAGGGTTAATGAATAGGGGTTTGCCTTGGTCAAACCTCGGTTTGGTAATTAAACCCTTGAAAATGAAATGAAATGAAAAGAGAATGATGAATGAACAACATACAATGCTACAACTCACGAAACCCTTGAAGTAGAAATCTAAAGATATGCAAGTAGAAACTCTGATGGATGTACACTTGAAAATGCCTAGAATGCAAAAGTGAATGCTTGATAATTGCTTGAATGATTAGAGAGATTAGGAGATTAGAAGAAGATTAGGGATTAGAAGAAGATGAAAAATGAGGGGAAACCCTATATTTATGTTGTCAATTCAGATTGCACCCTAACGCTTGAATAGTTAAATTCAGCAATCTGTCGAAACATGGAATGATTCTTAGGCCTGTGGGTTGCCTAAAACTGAGAATCAATCTCCAAAGAGGGTTGGTTCCCTGATGAAAACCTCCTAAAAACTGACTTGGTTGGGAAAGAGATAGAAAGCTTGCTTGAATTGAAATTCTAAAGCTACGAGAGGTGATTGCACCTAAATGATAATGACTTGCAATTATGACTCACAATATATTTCTCAAAAACTCTAATCTGCACAACCTGATTCAATAATTTAATCACTTGAATGATTTAAAAAGAGGCTTTGATCTAACGCAATATTGAGGGAAAATGAGGTTTTCATGACAAAATGTATTAACCTATTAATAAGCACAGTGCATAACCAGTGATCTTAAACTAAATTGCATACATATATGTGAAAAAGATAGAAAAAATTAGAGGTTTCAGAACTGAAACATAGTAATTCTTTGATCAAATTCTTCACAAAAACGATGCTCGAAATCTAGAAGGCAAACTCTAAAGTACTGAAACTCAAAGGAATCTTCTGCAATTACACACTTTGAACCTGTAAAAAACACTGCTATATTAATCTGAAAGCTTAGTTACAAGATGATCTTCTTTGCTGAAGGAAAAGGTAGAAAACAAGAACTAAATTGAAAAACAGTTAAATTTTTCAATATATACAAAAAAAACCCTTCCAAAAGGCATGCAAAAAGAACTGAAAGTACAACTCCAAGAAAGGGTGATAATTCCAAAGCCAATCCGAGCAGAAGAAAATATCTCTAAAAAGGAGGCCCAAAACCATGCAAAAATAAGTCCAATCAAGCTCAAACTCATTGCCAAGTCATAACTGATACATGCAATATTCCAACTGAACTGCAACTCCCTGAAAAAGTGGCTTAAAACATGCAAAACTGCCTCGTTTTTACCAATCTGCCCATGCACATCCTTCTCATTAAGTCTTCAGTTGAAATTGATGTAGAACTAAAGTGAACTGAGATTTGGCTTTATATAATATCTTACTTGCATTTGAAAAAGATGAATTAATTAAATGATTTATAATATATCATTTAATTAATTCATTTACATAAAAATATGCAATAAAAATATTATACTTAAAGCTAAAGGTGAGTTTACTTTAGTATAAGTAAAATAAGCATTTTAATTGCCAATCACCGTTGATCACCATGCATATATTTGACAATAATTAAATTTTCCATTGTTGATAAGGTTAACCACCTTATTACTCCACTCCATGCTCATGAAATATAAGGAAAAACACATTTTAACCTTACAAAATAACTAGCCGACCATACCACTTGATAAGTCAATTAAAATGGGTCGACCACATCATTGCCAAGAATCTTGGAGGAAGAATAAAACAAAATGATTATTAAAAATCATCAATAGTAATGTCAAAAGGAATTAGGGCGGATGAATAAGGCAACACCGAACCCTAAAAACATATCATTCTCACATGAAGAAACTTCTGGAAGGAAAACGGCCGCCACTGCCCAAACCCTAGCCACGAACTTGCTTTTCTGGTATTTCTGCCATTGATGAACTTCGAATCTGGTCGTTTTTGGGCCGAACCTGCAATATATAACATTTTTTCTCAAAAACGTGGAGAGAATGGGGCACGATTTACTATTCTAAATGATGTTCTTTCATTTTTTGAGCTTTTCCTGCAAATCTGGGCACGAATCTTCATTTTCTTGGCCGTTTTTAGAGAATGACATTTTTAGAAAAATGTTGGAAGGCACATGAGGCACGATTTTCCTGATCTAAGTGATGCATTTTCGTTTTTCTGTGTATTGTTGTGAATTTTGGACGAATTTGCTTCTTTTCCTAGCCGCCATGATCATTCTTTAGCTTCAAACTTGTTGGAGACTCTTCTAAATTCAAAAAAATGAAGATCTTAACAGGTATTGAGATCAAAATTCATTTTTTTTGCTTTTATGCAAATTTCTGAAAGTTTGGTTGTTTCTTGAAGCCGCCATTGAATATCTGGAAGTATTTTCTGGAAACAAAGAATAAGCTTGCTTAAAAAGAACTCGAATCTCTGTCTTTCTTCATTTTTCTGCAATAACTTCACTTTGCAAGCTCGAACTTGACATCTTTTGAAGTATTTTCTTTTTAAAAAAAAAAAAAACTTGCTCTTTTCTTTTGGATCTGCAAAATATAACATTTTGAACTCATAATAGATGAAAAACTTTGATTTTTTATGTATTACAGCCACGTTTTTTCAAATCTAGGCATTTTTTCTCACAATAGAAATTGATTTCTGTTTTAAATCTGCAAAAACTTCACTTTCAAGCTGCGCCATGAACATCTTCTTGAGATCTTTGCAAAAATATTTCATTTTGAAGCTACAACAGATAAAATATTCATTTTTCTGTAGATGTAAATCTGGGTATTTTATAAATTTCATAGAGATATAATTTTTGTTCATAAACAACAAGCTTTTATCTGATTTGTTAACCCCTACAGTTGTTCTACTGAATGTGATTCTTTCTCACTGTATTTAAATTTCATGGGCTACATTTTCTGATTTAATGGCATGATGGATTCAAAAATCTGAAGATTTTATCCATGAAAACAAAAATCTGTTTTGTGCCTTTGTGACTTTCATGAATATGCATACCTTGTGAGCTTAAGATGTCATGATGTCACTCTGTTGTCTTGACGAAAGAAGCTTTCAAATGATTAACATTGTTTTCCACCATACTGCTGTGCGTAAACTGGAAACACTTTTCACTGTTTCTTTGCCTCCTCTTTTGCTTTGATCTGTTACTGTGTCTCCATAGCCATTGGCTGTTTGACATTTTGTTTCCTCACTGATATGTCGAGCTCTACCCTTGTGGGAGCCCGTTTTACTCCACATGTCTGATGAAATGAACTCGAACATGATAAACCTATTCCTGCACACTGAAACAAACATGTTAGCAAAATAAAAGAAGTTGAAAGCTTCCATTGAATTATGTCTTTCCTCTTGATCTTTTGCAATTATCTGATGAATGCTTGGTTTAATGCAAATTACATTCTTGTCTGTAGCATAGGCGTAAGGTAGAAATTAATTCACCATTGCTTAGAGCATAACTCTAATACCATTTCCTTAATGATTTTGCAGGTACACAGAGCGATGAAGTGAGGCTGCAACTGCTTGGAGGCACGATGGCTAGAAGCACCAATGAAGTGATTCATCATTACAAGCAATGATGAATTGCTTCTATTTTTTACACTTATGTTATTTTCAGCAGTGTAGTCTGTCCATTTAAATTTTTGTATTCATCTCTTGATTGTCAGAAACAAACTCAGTTACTCTCGCAACTTGTGCGAGATTCAACATTTCACAAAATGAATAAAAGTATCATTATGCAAATTTTCTCAATTTTTCTGTTTTAAATGTTTGCACAATAAACTATGCCTCATATGTAAGATGATCTCAATGATGATCAATGAACACTCAATCAGCAAAATATGAATTTTTTTGTACCTATAAATGATGAATCTCATCCAGCTCTACCTGTTTGAGCTCGGAGTGAAAAATAGGTAACAACTTGGCGACCTCTCCAGAGTGTTTTCCTGCTAAACACAATAGACCAGTTGCCTAGCATATTCGTTGGGCATGGAGTCCTTCTCTGCTCTTCAAATTTTTGAAAATTGTAACTGAGCTCAAACAAAAAAACTGAAAGAAACTACTGAAATTATGTTTATGACATAATTTGAAAACCAGGTGTAGCAACTGCACTTATTGAAAACCAAACAAAGCTGAAATGAAAACTATTCTACCCTACCCTACACTAACCAATAGTGTTAGTGATCAGACATGGCCATTCACTGGTTGTGAGAAATAGCTACCCTTCCTTATCAACAAATATTGATTCTCATGCTTATGGATAGCTGAAAATAGATGAAGCATCTTAAGACACTCAATAAATTGGTGCAAAGATTTGTAAAGAATGTACACAAAATCACTCATCCCTTCAAAATGATCAACTGTACTGTCAGTTTGGAGTGAAAAGACAGGTTGAATCTGTTTTCCTTTTATTAAAACTGCATCAAGCATGCTCTAAAAATCAGTCCTAGAAAGATACCTGATTGGGCATCCTCTTGAGAGGTTAAACTGATAACTCATTTTGCTGACCTCTCCCTTATCAACTACAACCTCTTCAATCACTTGATTACGCTAAAAACAAACCTTTGTCTTGAAAGGTGCTTCAATATCTATGTTTTGTCGCCTTTCTTGCTCTACTTGAATGACCCCTTTTTGTGAATCAACCTTTGTACCTTCCAGCATTTGATTGTCTTCATTATTCACTGGCTTGGGCTTTTGATTGCTACAAGAGTTCAACAGAATAGCAAGCTCCCTACAAGTTGAACAAATGGGATCTTGACAGTCAAACTTTGATATGTCTTGAAGAGACTGATCATCTTCAATTGGTTCACTTGATTGCTCTTCAAGGAAAGCTTCTTTTAACTCATTCTTGCTGGCCTCTTCAGTGTAATACAAAGGAAGTTCTGAAAAACATATTTGATGCTTGATCTAATTTATTTTTATGTTCAGAGCAATAATCAGTAATATCTTCATGCAAAATAAGATTATCATCCTTGATATCATGGACTAGAAACTCACAAAAATCTTCAATGTGCTCTTGCTGCTCCAAAATAGTTGATAAGTTGAGCACCTGTATATTGTCTTCCTCATTGTCAATAAATCCAGGTAGCTAGTCAAACAAAGAAATTGAACCTCCTCCTCTATACAGGCGTTATGCTCATTTCCAGTTGGAAACACACTATAAACAACAACAACCTCTTGCTTGATATGTGATTTTTCTATTTTGCTAGCACAAAACGGACTGCAAGAATGTTCAACTGTTGTAATAGGATTACTAAGTTCGTTATAAGGTGTTTCAGGCTGCTCTTGGCTATGAATTGGTTGCTATATTGAAAGAGCACTCCTAAAGCTTGGAATTATGATTGGTTTAGGCTCCACCACCCTTTCTTGTTCAGTCTTAGCTGCTCTAAACGGTAAACCTCCAAAGCTAAATGCAATGGATTTACATTTCTAATCTTCTCCATGATAAGTGAGTTATCCTGATCAATGGGCTGCTCTGCAAAAACTTCATCTTGAAAAGGTTGAAATTCATCTTGAAAGGGCTGATCTGGAATGAAGGGAGTTGTTTAGACTTCATGATTTTGAGCAAACAAAAATGTCATCTGCTCTTCTTTTGTAGCTAACTCCCTCTCAAGCCTTTCTTCAAACTGTATCTGTCAAGTCTCCAACTCTTGCTCATGAAGGTAGGCTTGATAGTCTAACTCCTACTGCTGTAAATCAAGCTCTTGTTGCCTCCTAAACTCTTCTATTTGCTCTGTGATGTTTAACAATATGTCCTTCATGTCCTTCATGTTATTTTTCATATAATCAACCTCTTGGAGTTGATTTTGGATATCCGAATGTGGATTTGAAGGCTGAGTAGGGGTGGAAGGGAGGTAAGCATATTGAGCATGTTGATAGGTTGATGTGACATGGTTGTTTGGGATAAAACTAGCAACATGATTGGCCTGATATGGCTGATAGGGTGATTGGTTGACAGGATTTTCATGAAACAGAAGTGGGTATACATGCTAACTATGAAAATCTGTCATTTCTACTCATATAAATGTTGGAAATCAGAAAATTAAGCTTGTAATTGAAACATACCAGCATTGGACTTGTTGAAACTAGTAGATGTGCTCAGAGTCGCCAGGTATAAATATGTACCTCTGAAAGGTAAAAATATGCTGATGTGTATACCAGGACAACAACTTGTATCTTTGAATTTCTTCTCTGAAGTGATCTTTAGAGTCCCATCGGGAGTGCTAAAAACTGTTGTCAATTCAGATTGCACCTGAATGCTTGAATAGTTAAATTCAGCAATCTGTCAAAACATGGAATGATTCTCAGGCCTGTGGGTTGCCTAAAACTGAGAATCAATCTCCAGAGAGGGCTGGTTCCCTGATGAAAACCTCCTAAAAACTAACTGACTTGGCTGGGAAAGAGATAGAAAGCTTGCTTGAATTGAAATTCTAAAGCTATGAGAGGTGATTGCACCTAAATGATAATGACTTGCAATTATGACTCACAATATATTTCTCAAAAAACTCTAATCTGCACAACCTGATTCAATAATTTAATCACTTGAATGATTTAAATAGAGGCTTTGATCTAACGCAATATTGAGGGAAAATGAGGTTTTCACGACAAAATGTATTAACCTATTAATAAGCACAGTGCATAACCAGTGATCTTAAACTAAATTGCCTACAGATATGTGAAAAAGACAGAAAAAATTAGAGGTTTCAGAACTGAAACATAGTAATTCTTTGATCAAAAACGATGCTCGAAATCTAGAAGGCAAACTCTAAAGTACTGAAACTCAAAGGAATCTTCTGCAATTACACACTTTGAACCTGTAAAAAACACTGCTATACTAATCTAAAAGCTGAGTTACAAGATGATCTTCTTTGCTGAAGGCAAAGGTAGAAAACAAGAACTGAATTGAAAAACAGTTAAATTTTTCAATATATACAAAAAAAACCCTTCCAAAAGGCATGCAAAAAGAACTGAAAATCCAACTCCAAGAAAGGGTGATAATTCCAAAGCCAAATTCGAGTAGAAGAAAATATCTCTAAAAAGGAGGCCCAAAACCATGGAAAAATAAGTCCAATCAAGCTCAAACTCACTGCCAAGTCATAACTGATACATGCACTATTCCAACTGAACTGCAACTCCCTGAAAAAGTGGCTTAAAACATGCAAAACTGCCTCGTTTTTACCAATCCGCCCATGCACATCCTTCTCATTAAGTCTTCAGTTGAAACTGATGTAGAACTAAAGTGAACTGAGATTTGGCTTTATATAATATCTTATTGCATTTGAAAAAGATGAATTAATTAAATGATTTATAATATATCATTTAATTAATTCATTTACATAAAAATATGCAATAAAAATATTATACTTAAAGCTAAAGGTGAGCTTACTTTAGTATAAGTAAAATAAGCATTTTAATTGCCAATCACCATTGATCACCATGCATATATTTGACAATAATTAAATTTTCCATTGTTGATAAGGTTAACCACCTTATTACTCCACTCCATGCTCATGAAATATAAGGAAAAATGCATTTTAACCTTACAAAATAACTGGCCGACCATACCACTTGATAAGTCAATTAAAATGGGTCGACCACATCATTGCTAAGAATCTTGGAGGAAGAATAAAACAAAATGATTATTAAAAATCATCAATAATAATGTCAAAAGGAATTAGGGCGGATGAATAAGGCAACACCGAACCCTAAAAACATATCATTCTCACATGAAGAAACTTCTGGAAGGAAAACGGCCGCCACTGCCCAAACCCTAGCCACGAACTTGCTTTTCTGGTATTTCTGCCATTGATGAACTTCGAATCTGGTCGTTTTTGGGCCGAACCTGCAATATATAACATTTTTTCTCAAAAACGTGGAGAGAATGGGGCGCGATTTACTGTTCTAAATGATGTTCTTTCATTTTTCTGAGCTTTTCCTGCAAATCTGGGCACGAATCTTCATTTTCTTGGCCGTTTTTAGAGAATGACGTTTTTAGAAAAACGTTGGAAGGCACATGAGGCACGATTTTCCTGATCTGAGTGATGCATTTTCGTTTTTCTGTGTATTGCTGCGAATTTTGGACGAATTTGCTTCTTTTCCTGGCCGCCATGATCATTCTTTAGCTTCAAACTTGCTGGAGACTCTTCTAAATTCAAAAAAATGAAGATCTTAACAGGTATTGAGATCTAAATTCTTTTTTTTTTTGCTTTTATGCGAATTTCTGAAAGTCTGGTTATTTCTTGAAGCCGCCATTGAATATCTGGAAGTATTTTCTGGAAACAAAGAATAAGCTTGCTTAAAAAGAACTCGAATCTGTGTCTTTCTTCATTTTTCTGCAATAACTTCACTTTGCAAGCTCGAACTTGACATCTTTTGAAGTATTTTCTTTTAAAAAAAAGAATAAACTTGCTCTTTTCTTTTGGATCTGCAAAATATAACATTTTGAACTCATAATAGATGAAAAACTTTGATTTTTCTGTGTATTACAGCCACGTTTTTTCAAATCTGGGCATTTTTCTCACAACAAAAATCTGATTTCTGTTTTAAATCTGCAAAAACTTCACTTTCAAGCTGCGCCATGAACATCTTCTTGAGATCTTTGCAAAAATATTTCATTTTGAAGCTACAACAGATAAAATATTTCATTTTTCTGTAGATGTAAATCTAGGTATTTTATAAATTTCATAGAGATCTGATTTTTGTTCATAAACAGCAAGCTTTTTTCTGATTTGTTAACCCCTTCAGTTGTTCTACTGAGTGTGATTCTTTCTCACTGTATTTAAATTTCATGGGCTGCATTTTCTGATTTAATGGCATGATGGATTCAAAAATCTGAAGCTTTTATCCATGAAAACAAAAATCTGTTTTGTGCCTTTGTGACTTTCATGAATATGCATACCTTGTGAGCTTAAGATGTCATGTTGTCACTCTGTTGTCTTGACGAAAGAAGCTTTCAAATGATTAACACTGTTGTCCACCATACTGTTTTGCGTAAACTAGAAACACTTTTCGTTGTTTCTTTGCCTCCTCTTTTGCTTTGATCTGTTACTATGTCTCCATAGCCATTGGCTATTTGACATTTTGTTTCCTAACTAATATGCCGAGCTCTACCCTTGTGGGAGCCCGTTTTACTCCACATGTCTGATGAAATGAACTCGAACATGATAAACCTGTTCTTGCACACTGAAACAAACATGTTAGCAAAATAAACGAAGCTGAAAGCTTCCATTGAATTATGTCTTTCCTCTTGATCTTTTGTAATTATCTGATGAATGCTTGGTTTAATGCAAATTACATTCCTGTCTGTAGCATAGGCGTAAGGCAGAAAGTAATTCACCATTGCTTAGAGTATAACTCTAATACCATTTACTTAATGATTTTTCAGGTACACGGAGCGATGAAGCGAGGCTGCAACTGCTTGGAGGCACGACGGCTAGAAGCACCAACGAAGTGATTCATCATTACAGGCAATGATGAATTGCTTCTCTTTTTTACGCTTATGTTATTTTCAGCAGTGTAGTCTGTCCATTTAAATTTTTGTATTCATCTCTTGATTGTCAGAAACAAACTCAGTTACTCTCGCGGCTTGTGCGAGATTCAACATTTCACAAAATGAATAAAAGTATCATTATGCAAATTTTCTCAATTTTTATGTTTTAAACGTTTGCACAATAAACTATGCCTCATATGTAAGATGATCTCAATGATGATCAATAAACACTCAATCAGCAAAATATGAAATTTTTCTGTACCTATAAATGATCAATCTCATCCAGCTCTACCTGTTTGAGCTCGGAGTGAAAAATAGGTAACAATTTATACATGATTAGACAAAATTTCCTAAAAATACCACATCACATGCTGACCTCAAGGTTTAGAAAATAATATCCCTCCTGAATTTTGAAATAATTTTGATTTTTGTGCCAAGTGGGACTAAGTCGCCCCTAGTGGCAACTTGGTCCCACTAGGGCAAGTTAAGTGAGTGTTGGGAATTAAAGTGTATTAAATGATGTTTAACGAGATTATTCTCAAAAACACACTTAAGTAGGGCCTATAAGTGTATTAAAGGGTCATTTAAACATAAGAGAGGGGTGGATTATTGATGACAAGCCTAGAAAAGCGTGAAAGTTTGTTACAACGCTTTACAACACTTTGAGATAAGGATTGGTAAGTGATAAAAAGAGGTTATTTAAGTGAATTATATTAAGAAGGACCTAGAAAAGTGTGAAAGTGGGTTACAACACTTCACAACACTTTTACAAGATATCATAGAATTCGTATTGATTCACAAGGGTCCAAGACCTAATGTGAATGTGTTGACCACATTACAACATTAAATCTAGGAAAAACTAGGCCAACATCCATAGGAAAGACTCAAATGATCATGAAAATTTCTAAGGATACATTTTTTTACGCTACACACACCAAAGGTGTTCATGACTCACATAATAGAAAAGTGTGGTATTTTCTAGGCTAATCACAAATTAGAAGGAACATGGGCTAGTGAGGATTGTTTTCCTCTAGGTGATCCCCCAAGGTAAAATGAGAAACACACTACATCTAGTGAGGATTGCTTTTCACTAGGTGTGCACTCAATAATAACCATACCAAGAGTTATATTCCCTAATAACCTTGATAAGGTGTCATAAAATGATCAATATGCTATGCCAACACTACACTAAGTTGAATGCTCATGAACATAGTGAAGCACAAAATGCTAGTGTCAACACACCACTAAGTCCAATGCCTATGAAAAAAGTGAAGAAAAAATAATGCCAATGTCAATGCACCACTAGGTCCAATGCCTATGAACAAATTGAAGAAAAAATAATGCCAATGTATTCCCCCACTTTGAATAACTTGTGAAACACCATGTTGTGAGCAATTACTTTAAAGAAGAAAAATGATGAATGCCAAGTGATAAGGACACAAGAGCTTATTTGGGAAGCCCTATGCCAATGATATATTTCCAAATAAAGCTACCTCATTACAATGGGTTTACCACAATGCAATGCAATTCCATAGACAAGAAAATAGATGAACAGGAAGGTATCCATGGATCTAGGGTCAATATGCATCTTTGCTACAATGATATGATAGAGCTTGGAACTGACATCATTCCCCAAATACTTGTGGAACGACGAACAAAATGGAATAATGACAAAGAGAGAGAGAGAACAAACAAGATTTTGGGTCAACATGGAAGAGACCTAAATGTCTCAATGTATTGCATTGTCCCCAAAAGGAAAACATAAGACAACAAAGTTTACAACATATAGAAGAACAAAGATACAAATAGAAGAATGCCACAACAGATTCATTTCCTTTATATCCTTGCACACATAGAGAAACAAGGGTCATCCAAAGAAATCTCATAAACATAAAGACACGCCAAACAACATAATATAGTGGATCACATTACATGCAAGAAAACACAAATAACATTGAAAACAAACACAAGAAAGAAGTACCTTACATATGAGCCGACCTAGAGTAGGTCGTCTACATCCCAATCTTGCTCATCATATAAGGAAGGTAGAAAACTAGCCAAGGGGACTATAACAAGTGTTGTACTAGGAGCATCACCAAGTTCAATACATGGTAGGTCACTCTCATTAGGAGGATCATCACAATTTCCCCCATCTAAATTAAAAGACTTTGGAAACAAAAAATTCAGCTCATTATGCACATGTTTATCAATTTTAGCAATTTCATCATCGTCATCCCAATTAATCACAACATAAAGCTTTATGACAATATCTATTGTATGTTCTTGTTTCTATTTTTGTTTTGATGGAGACATGCAAGTTTTAGTTTCATGTTTTAGTAAATGTGGTGGATCATCATGCTTTGCTTGAATTTATGTTTGGTCTTGAGATGTTATGTATTCTTCTTCCAATTGACAAGTGATAGCACAATGTCTAAGCCTATGCTCTTTAGCATTTCTATTTCTTCTTGCACAGTTTTCAATTTGTGATAATGTACAAGTAGTATTTTCAACCATAGATCTCTTTTCTTCCTTTGGGAGAGGAACTATTCAGGGACCACCGAGGGTTATGAAACCACTATCTCTTTAGCTCTATATACTCGCTTCATTTTTGGGAGGCACAAAGGGAATTACACGATTCTCTCTTGGTCTCTTGTATGATATGGGTGGTGAAATGACAACATATTCACCTTGATTACTTGGAAGATCTTTGGCTTTAGGAATAGGTTCATCCATAACTGTTGGGGTAGAGGAAAAAACCATAGACCTATCATTCTCAAGTGGGCTATTGGTAAGGGATAGTTTTTCTATACACTTTGCCTTAAACTTTTGGTATGATTGGATAAAGAAATCTTCATGAGGTTTAATTGGTTCCATAGGTTGAGGCCAAAAAAAATCCAAGGAAAAGTTTCCATGGGATGAAAACAAATTAAACCCACTATGATGCACTATGAAAATTTGGTTTTCAAATGGGAACTTTATGCACTTATGAATAACTAATGGGACGACATCCATGGAGTGTAGCCATGGGTAGCCTAACTTCACATAGGATTGGTTCAACATTAGGATGATGGAGAATGACACATCTAATTATTTTGGTCCATCTTTTAATGGAATAGTGATCGAACCTATTGTAGGGTGATC
Source organism: Sequoia sempervirens (assembly GCA_007258455.2). Lineage (NCBI taxonomy): Eukaryota > Viridiplantae > Streptophyta > Pinopsida > Cupressales > Cupressaceae > Sequoia > Sequoia sempervirens. The sequence continues at coordinate 15,893,048 of VDFB02292527.1, read as the reverse complement.
AAATTCATCATGTGTGTTTATCCATTCTTTCTATTGTTCATAAGAATCTTGTTTAATTTCATGCACAAACAAGAATTCCTTAGTGATCACATTCTCTACACATACGAGATCAATAAGTATCCCAGTTGTGGACTTTTCATTGATTCATATGGTAATATAGAGAGGGCCACCAGGTGCATGTATAGATGCATCAATATGTGTGAAAGCAATGTTAGGTAACAAATTGGTTTTCCCCTTATGAGGTTGAACATCTATGAAATAAATCATATATTGTAGACTATCTTCATTGTCATTATAATCATCATTCCTGTCATCAGTCATATCAACATTCAACTCATCATTATAAACATCACAAGATTGCACAAAATGGGATGAATTATTTGGCATCAATTTTGTGAAAATTTACAAATTTTAGTCAGGCATTTTGTTTGCTCTTATAGTACACACACCATGGTTTTCTGATATTGCAAATTACCTAGTGGAAGGGAAAATTCCATCACATTTGTCTCCTAGAGAAAAGAGACAGTTAGTGCATAAATGCTTTCCATATTCTTGAGTAGTTGGTTACTTATTTTACACAAGTCCATATAATATCATGAGAAGATGTAAGAGAACATGAATTCTTTGACATTTTAAAAGCTTGTCATGATGAGCCCTGTGGGGGTAACTTTGCAACCAAAAGGACAACATTTAAGATCTTGACAATAGGATACTATTGGTCAAACTCTCCACAAGGATTCAATGAAGTATACCAGAAGCTATGACAGATGTCAAAGGATGGGTAAACCAACAAGGACAAATGAAATGCCTTTGCAAACACAGATGTCAATGGTTGCATAATGCTCTTCCTTAACTATCAAGCTGCATTTGTCTTTACGTACTTGTTCATTTGAGTTGAACACAGATTCCAAGGTCACCAATCCTTTTGGCAGCTTATTAGTCTTCAACTGCACAATCTGGTCCTCATATTGTTGCTGCCATTTTTGTTGGTTTCCATTTGCAAACTCAGCTTCAGCAATCGAAAAATTTACGATTTGCTCATCGCTGTCAAAAACCTGCCAGCTCACATTATTGTCAGGTATAGAAGGTCTGACCACTATTTTCACGTATTGACATGCCTCTACTTTATGAATCTCCTTGGGAATATCAAATTGGGCTCCTATGGTAGCAAGCCTATCAGCATGCTTATTTTGATTACGAGGAATTGACATGATATTAAAAGCATCAAAATCCTCCATTAAATCCCATACACGATGCTTATATTTCTTAAGCAAATCATTCTTAGTAACATTTAAATTTCTAACCTGATTTACAATTAATTCTGAATCACCATAAACTTGCAAGCATCTAATACCTCATTTGCGGGCCCAATCAAGGCCATGCACCAACGCTTCATACTCAACTGTATTATTTGAACAACTAAAATCAAATCTGCAAGCTAAAAAGTATTTATCTCCTTCAGGTGATATCAACATAGCTCCACCTCTGACACCAACACTGCTCCTCGAACCATCGAAATAAAGCTTCCAAAGCTCATTTTTAGTTTCTACAGACAGTTCTTCCTCTTTACAAAGATTAGGCATGTCGCAATTAGGCTCTCGAATCATATAGACTCCTAATCCTATCTCATCTGTGTGCTAAAACAGATCAAGCTTGTGATCTTCGGCTGCCCATTCATCTAGATTGATATTGTCTACATGGGTGTTATAATCTGAGGTCATGGTTTTCTCCTCCAGTGCAGAGGTGGCATAGAGATTATCGTTTATAGGATTTAGTGAGTATGGTTCGATATGGTCTTTGGTGAGAGGCTCAGACTTTATGGTCACTTTCATACCATACCTTGTTCTAAAAAATAAATGAGACCAATCAGAAGACAAAAACCCACCCAACTTGGCTATAAAATGCCTCGAGAGACAAATGGCAAAGTGCGGCGGTAAGTCTATGACATGAATATCCTGATGAATAGCAAAACTTGGGGATGTGTGCAAGGTAAGAGCTAAATTTTTGATAATACCAGCAGTTTCAACAACAGACCCATCTAATTGCACTATGCCTTTCTGAGGGTTAGGCTCGTAAACAAGACCTAACCTATTAGCTAAACTCTTAGGCATGACCAAACTACTAGCACCAGAATCAACCATACAGCTATGAATAATTTTATCGCCAATAATCAAACTTAAATAGAACGGAGGGGGCTTTACCTCTTTTATTTTCTGTTCATTTTTATCCTCCAGGTCATTGGCAAGCACGACCTTTGCAACTCCTTGATTAGTGTTGTCAGAAATAGACAATTCAGCTAAAGCACTCTGCAGTAAACCCTTCTACCCCGGAAGGTGTAAAGGATCTAATATCAACATGCTGACAGTGGTTTTCTTGAGATGCTCAACAATATTAAATGATGAAGAGTTTACCTTCTACTGGTTTTTTGTGACAGCAGCATTGTTTTGCCTCTGCAAAGGTTGAGAATGCATTCTTGATTGCTCCTTGCTGGGTATCTCTTGCCCTCTTTGCAAAATCTACATTTTAGGCTGCATGGTAGCATTAACATTTGATGAAACAGGCTACTTACTGACTGAAGGCTACTGCTGTGAATTTCCAGCTTGTTGTCCTGGATCCATAGCTCTCTTTTTTGACCTGGTATTAGCCGAAATAGGGGAATTTTGTTGACTTTGTCCATTCACGCCACATAATTCAGAGCTTTGCCAGTTCGGCAAGGAAACTTCCACATTATCTTGTTGTTCTTGATTTTGATCTGCAACATTTTCTGAAATAGCATAGTTATTCTGAACCATTAAAGCCTGATTTCTCATTCCATTGGCACACGCTGATTGGTTATGGGGCTGATTGCATGGATAACACCAATTACAATCCTGGGCAACATTATTTTGGGGCACAAGTTCCTTTGACGAACTGGCAACGTTCAGATTGTATGGCTAGAATGGCCTAGGGTTAAAATTCCTCCTTTGGGCTTGATAATCATTTTGAAAAGCAGGTCTATTTTGCTAGTTTTGTTGATAAGGGGCTTGATAAGGCTTATGTTCTTGGCCAACATACTTTTTAATAGTCACGAGATTATTTCCAAAGGTCTTCAATATGCTTTTAATCTCTTGCATCTCCTAATTTGGGGCTGGGACAACAATTTCTTGGGCTATGTTATGATATCCTATCGCTGGAATAGGCGGGACAACAGCCAAGGGAGGTACAACAGCAGGGATAGGTGGTTGTATTTCTGGAAAAAAAGGCATAGGAGGTCTAGGAGCTATGTCTCCAGCTTGGATGAGGTAGTTTTTAGTGTTAATAGCTATATTGTAGGCGTTAGGAAGTGTAAACACACCCATAGACTGAGTCATGACTACAATTTTATTATTCAAAGCTTTTAAGTAAAACAAAAAAGCATGTGCTGGTAAAGGTTTTATCGTTGTAGGAATCCTGTCCCAGGTTCTCTAAAATCGGTAGTTGAAATCAGCCAAGTGCTTGTGTGGCGCCCTCTGAATGGTGCTCAACTGCTCTAATAAAGACAATTTGTCAGATTTATCAGCAAAATGTTGGTATAAGTCGTTACCTAATGTATCTCATGTCGCGATTGAGTTGGCTGTGAGGCCTCTTAACCATTGTAATGCTTTGCCTTTGAGTGACGCAACCAAAAACCTTAGCACAATGTTTTCTTGCATAATATTATGCACCCAGCATAATGTGGCTACGTTACGAATGTGCTCGACTGGTGTGGTGAAATTTTCCCCAGTGAAGTATGGCAGACCTCTAAGGGCTACAACTGGAATTTCATCGTGCTGAAGGATGTTTAATGGGGTACCTCCATTGAAAGGCACAAACGGGTACTGCCATTGGTAGTACTTGTGAGATTGGGACTGGTACTCCTAGTAATAACACCAAGGAACTAAAAATAGGTGTTTATTTTGATCTCGTGGGTGCTTCAAAAATCCTCCTTGTTGTTCTGCATCTTCTTCATGGTGGGGATAGCTCTCGATACTCGAACGGTGATGTACTTGATCTTGTCTGAATCTTTCTCATGCGCAGGCTGCACTAGCATGCAAAAACAAAACTAGAGTTGCCAGGTATATTATAATGGGCCTCCAGAAGGATGGAAAATCTCGCGCATACACCAAACAGCAAACTAAAAATATTAAAATTTCTCTAAAAATGACTTTTAGAGTCCCACCGGGCGTACCAAAAACTGTTATCAATAGATTTGCACCATGTTGAATGCAAGATTCAACAATCTACTTAAACATGGAAACCTTCTTCAAATGTGGGTGATCTGAACGAAGAAGGAATCTTCAGAGTGAGCTGGTTCTCTGAAAGATTGATTCTATTCGAAAAAAATTTCTGAAGGAAAGAGTTAGAAAGATGGACTGAAATCAAAACTTAAAACTACTAGTGATTAACTTGTTATTTATGAAAAATCCAGATTTTGCCACTCACAACAATTCCTCTATCACAATAGTTCTCACAATCTCATTGGTACATGATTCCATCAGTAATTTGTATGAGGATTCAAAGGCATTGAATACATCCTACAACCTGAAAACATGAAATTTTGTGCAAAAAACTCACAAAAGCAAGACATTTAAGGCTTCAATCTTGAAAACACAAATACGTCAAACTACTGTTACCAGATTGAGAACCGAAAATGAAAAGAACTTTGCTGCTTTATTGAAAATTGAAAGAGTGTATGTCTGAACTTTTTACAATTGAGTTTACAGGCTCAAGAATGTGTATGAGCAAGAAACTAAAATTTGAATTGACTAGGAGAGAGGAAAAGACTAAGTCTTTTCAAAATATATCACCCAAGAAACCCTAATCCGAGCTCACAAAGAAGCTCAAGGAAAAAAGCTTCAAATTGTCTCAAAAACTGCATAAAAGCAAAAAAAAGCATACTGCTTTTATGACCAAATTGTAAAGCCTCTAAAAATAGGTTGAATCTGCTTTAAAAGCCAGAAAAACACCTTATCTCTCCAAGATAAAGCTTAAACTCGACCAAGAGGAAAAAGTCAACAATAATATGCTAAAAATAGCAAGAAATCACAAAACAATTTATAAGAGATTGCTTTATGATTCTACTTTACAGGATTGCAGATTTTATAATTTATCTATTTTTGCAATTAAAGATTGCAAAATCTTTTGCAAAAAGAAATACATGCTTAATTCATCAATACAATGCTTGGTTTTTTCCTTAAAAAATCATAAAAATATCAATACATATCACTTCCTCTTATCAACATCTCTAATCAATTTCTCTAAAATCATTTAAAACAAAAGCCCTAAGTAGATAATTGATCTTCTTGAAGATACAACAGCCTAAGTGATAAAAAAAATATCCACCCCTAGGTCATAAGGTATTCACCATTATACCCTCATTATTTTCTCACAAAAACAATAAAGTTAAGGCATTCAAATCTCCAAATTTCTCTAAGGCACAAGGGTGTCAATAAGAAACACAAGCCCTAGGCATATGAATTTTCAGCCACCAAACATTAGCTTCATATTTTAATATTCATAGTGCAAGGTAACCCTAATTCGAATTTCCCACATGCTAATGTCAAAAGGTGAATATTCTGGATAATCATAAAGTCGGCTCGAATTAGGGCATGAGAAAAAGATGTCAAACCCTAAAATGATTCATTTGCACTCATCATTTTGAAAACATTGAGCTCTGCCTGAGAGAGCACGCTGCCATGATTGAACTCAGTATGAGCTCGTGTGCCTTGAGAAACTTCACTCTTGCTTTCAGATAGTCGAGTTCTTCAATGGGTATGCTCAACTTGTTTGTTATTGTAGTTATTTACTCCATTCAAAGAGCAAGAAAACCATTAAGGTTGCGGCCTGCTCATGCTTGTCTCTGACTTCCTTTCACATTCCTGTGCTTTGTTCTTCTTGGCCAATATGCACGAACTCGGGCTTTGTTTGGAGCTTTCATGAAAGAATTTGCTCGAGGGTTATTGTTTTTTCTACTGAGCACAAGGTAATATAGCTTCTATGGCCTCTCGTTTTAGTTCATTTTGGCTTTGTGGTTGCGGCCAAGATAGTCCCTAATGCATTTCCTTTATATTTTTTGTGCTCACTTGAAAGAGCTCAAAATTTGAGCTTGGGATCCTTGTGCTTTGCTCTGGCCACCATGGTAAAAACCTTCAAGTTTGGAGCCTATGATGAATATTTTGGTCGTGGCCAGTGTGCTCTCCCACAGATATGAACTGGTAAGCTTCGCTTTAAGCACGTATTTCCTTCTTCAGAAACTTAAAGAACCTCTCTTTTACTTATGAATCTCTGGCCATGCTCAGGCCGCACCATGTATATCTTAGAAAAGCATTTTTTAGAGCTTTTGGGCTCAACCGACCAAAGGAAATTCTCATTTTGTATTTTCTGAAGAAAAAAACTAGAAATGGATATCTGTTATTCTGAAGGAAAACTCAATCATTATGATTTACCTCTGCTCTCTTTTGTTTCATATAAAAACCTCATATGGGTTATCTGGAAATGGTGAAAATCTGTACGCTTACTTGAAACCCCAATGTGGGTATTTTTTGTCTGTATTATCATTTTCTTTTAGAAACAAAACCTGTATGAAAAACAAAATTTGTATATTCATTTGTATTTAGTTTATGGGCTCGACCCATCATGGCTGGTACTTTACTTTGAAATTCCTGTGGCTTGCTCATTGAACCCTTCAAGGGTAAACTAGGAATTGTATTAAATTTGGACTGTGTTTCAAAACCCCAATGTGGGCTTTCTTAAAATGAAGAAAACTGTTCATTTAATTCCTTGAAAATTGGGCTTGAATTTCCCTCTTATTTCTGCATTTGTGAAACATATTTCTAAAACTCTCACCATATGAGTTTAGTAGTAATATGGAAAGTCTGTACATTTCAATACTTGTGTAAAACTGGGCTTCTTTAGCATTCAAATTCTTTACTTTTTAAACATACTTTTGGATTTGTCTCTTTGTGAAGAGAAGTACCTCAGAATATACTACCAATGAACACCCTCCATAGGTCCACGAAATTTTGGAACTGTATCTTTTGTTTACATTTTTAATTATCATCTTCAGGTTGTTTCCTTCTTGCACACTGTATTTAATGAAAGCTCACATATTTAATCTACAACAAACTCTTGCTTTTGTCCTTGAACTTTACATTAAATAATGAGAACAGTTATGATCTCACTTTTGTTTAGGGACTACACATACCCTGATAGAACAGTGGCATCTATACTCTTCAGGCCTTTTTGATGCTACCTCCTTATTGACTTTCCTTGAAGAAACTTAGGATGATCAACTTCTTGATTTTATTCTTGGACTTATGCAGAAATTTTAATTGAAACATTGCAGCTCTATGGACTACATCTTACTTGATTTTTTAGTGCATGATTAACACTTCCGAGACACCTTTGTCATGCTTGTCATTCTGGAACGATCATTTCTCACCTTGCAATTCCCAATGTTGCATTTTTATTATTAGCCAAATTGGAACTGACTATGTATTACCATTTGAATGCAACGTCTGTCTTTCATACTCTTGGGCTTCAACCTGGCACTCTTCATGCATTTTTATGCTCCACTTAACGAACTGTTCCATGAATCTATTTGCTTCTAAGATGAAAATTAAAACAAATTTCTTCATTAAGGCATAATGTATGCTTGTTCACTGTCCTCGGTTGTGAGAAAGAACACTGATGAACTGAACTTTGCATGACATCTGATCATGATGAACAAATAACATTATAGCCAAAGAATGTGAACCATACAACAATGTTTGATATAATTGTACTCAGTTAGATGATTGAGTGGATTAAACTCACGGTTCACCTGTAGCTTTCATAAAGCATTACCCTGATTGTTATGAATGCACAGTTGGCTTAGTAGCTCGATAGATAACTATGCTTTTACTCTTTCAGTTGTATATCATTTCCTTTGATGAATATGATGATGTAATCTCTTATCTCTTTATCAGCCCACTTGTAATGAATAAGGGCAGCATGTCGAGCTCTACCCTTGTGGGAGCCCATTTTTCTCCACATGCTTGGTCTTCAAATAATGATCAGCTTCGTGATTTTCCCTATACCTGCACAAGGAAACAAACAATGTTAGCATAAAAACAAGATATGATGATCATACTGATGTTTCTCCTTTAGCTTATTTCTTTTATACTTTTCTTGATTGTTTCAGTGTATGATTAATAGTAGGCTGCACTATTGTTGGTGATTCATATAGGTGTCTTCATAATCAGAGCCTCTGACATCCCCCTCTTTTCTCTTACAGGTCAACGGAGCTCGAGAAGACAAAGGTGCACCACTTCAGCGTCGACCATCGGCCAATCAAGCAATGATGATTATGTCGTTACTTATGTGATTTCTTCTTTTGCATTTTCCATAGTCTAGTGTGCTATTAATGATGCACTGTGATAGTCACATCCATGGCTTGTGTGGATATTTGATTTCATTTTATGCTTTTCATTTGAAAATAAAATGCATTTCAATGCAATGTTGTAATATCATTTGGATTCTTGCAATCAAATGAAGCTATGTAAATATGAATTATTTTATGAAATGAATGACAGCATTTGAAATGCTTTGTTGCTTATATGCTCAATTATGTACTTCATTTAATTCTTGGAACATTGAATAGCACTCTGAAACTTTGATTCTTCTTTTAAATGCACAACTGTCACTTGACAAACAATGAACATGATGCAAACAACACTTAAACATAATATGTAATTTCACCTTAAGATATAAAAATGTTTGGCTTGCTCCACCAATTGAGTTGTGGCAAAAAATTGGTAACATTTTGGCGATTTCCGCTAAATGCTTTCCTACTAAGCATAGATCAGTGGCCTTAAAACACTCCATTGGGCGCGGAGTCAAATCTGCCCCTTCTTGAAACTCAAAAACTTGAACAACAACACTCCAAACAACAGCAAAAGAAAATAAAACATAACTAAAAGCAAACTAGCAGGCCCTGATGGCCAACAAAACATGCACAACAACGCTTAGGGAAAGCAAAACTACTGAAAGTAAATGTGCGAAACACACTTATTTGCAATACTACTCTACTTAACTACGAGATAGAACTTATCTCAGAGGCAATGCTTGAGGTGGATCCCATTAACTGAGATAGACAACACCTCGCCAGTCAACTTGGAAAGTTGGAACGCATTGTGTTCCTTGCACTCCATGATCACATAAGGCCTGTCCCAAATTGCATCAAACTTGGAATGACATCCAGGTCTACTTTAAAATTCATTCTACTTGAAAACTAGATCCCCAACAATGAACTCACGTGGTCTTGCTCTTTTGTCAAAACAATTCTTCATCTGAGCTTGATGTATCTCCAGTTGTCTAAGAGCTTCCTTTCTGGTTTCTTCGAGCTCTACCAGCTGTGCAAATCTCACCTCAAGAGGCTATTCATTTAGTAATTCCAGTTCCTTAACATAACTTAAAGTTGGCAACTCAATTGAAACAGGTAACTTAGCCTCTTTACCGTAAGTTAATACAAAAGGGGAACAACCAGTGGCCCTTTTAGGAGTTATTTTGTCAGCCCAAAGGGATAACTTAAACTTTTCATGCCATGTTCATTAATTATCTTCAACAGTCTTCTTGATTATCCGAATCAGATTCTTATTTGTAGATTCCGCTTGACCATTACCCTGCGGATAATAATTAGAAGACGTGTTCAAATAAATGTTATTTCTAACTGACTAGTCAGAAATCCTCAAACCAATAAAATCCAAACCATTGTTAGAAATGACTGAACCTGGGACCCCAAATCTCGATATGAGATCTTGATAGAAGTTAAGCACTAAAGTCTCATTTGCTTCCTTTAAAGCAACATCTTCAGTCCATTTTGTAAAATAATTTGTGGCAGTAAGAATCCACTTATGACATGTGCTTGAACGCGGATTAATAGGGCCAATAAAATCTAAGCCCCACTTGGAAAAGGGTTGTTCTACCTGAATCTTGCATTCATCAGGGTGCAAATCTATTGATAACACAAACTATAGATACAATCAGATTTACATTGTTGGTAAATGGACATAGATTAAAGATATATAAACAACCAGCTCAAAAAGATGATATTTTTCTTTCACTAATGCATCTATATGGTCAAAAAAGTGGTTTAGATATAGAAAATCAATCACAGTTCCTCAGTAGATGACCTACACAGTTCATCTCCTAAGGTCACTCAAGTATAAATTACTATCCCACAATTTTATGCACACACAACATAGTTACAATGATTCAAAATTTTCTTCCAGGAATGCTTTATACTATTGAAGGGACCTAATGCTTCATGTATTAAGGCTACTATAATCTATTTTGGTCCTTTTATAGTAGGGACCTATATAGTAATACATGTGAGTTGTCATAGTTCAGTTTGAGACTTGTTGTAGAAGGTACCCACAACGTTATCTGTCAAAGTGTTTAAAATTTTGCACCAGATTAATTGCAGTTCATCACCTTTCATTTTACTTTGTTGCACACATGCAACATTAATCTTATCATATCAAGTGCATGCAACATGCTCATTCCATTCCACATTGCCAATTCGAATTTCAAGCATTTGAACTATCACTTCATATCTTTTCATCCATACATTTTGTTTCATTTCATTACACATGCCACCCTGTCATTCATTTTACCATACATTGCAATTAACTCTTGTCAAATCAATCTCATACTACAAATACTCTTCAATCAACCTCACATGTGTGACGTTTAGTTAATCACATCCGACAAGTATGCATACTACACTACCATCATTATCATAGATTTCAAAATATTTTATTATGTATTTACATTAAATTTAGCATGATACCTATTCATTACATTTATTTCCATAATCTACAATCATACCCTTCACCTATTTCACATGAGTTGAAGTGTGCTCACTTCAAAACTTAAGTTGGGGGGGGGGGGTAATATATCAGCCATACTTTTAGTTTTTCACCAGCAGAAAGCCAAATGCAAAAAAAGACATACAAACCCTTTTTGTCTTAAATATCCTTTGCACATGCAACATTTTGCTATTAATTTCAGTTGTCAATTCCCTAAATCCTAGATTTTGAGCTAATTTGAACCTAATTTAAGCCGAAATAAATTGATACAGAGGAGAAAGGGATGTAATAGTTGCAGTTACAATGCAGTTACAGTGGAAAAGTGCATGTGAGCATAACAAAGTAGAGAGGGTTTGAAGGTGACTGAATTAAAATTGAGCTAAATTTCTAGAGCATTGAGTAGAGGTAGAGTATTTCCTTTCAAATTTCTAATTTGACTTGAAAAGACAACAGCCATAAAACCAATTAAACACACTAGCAATAAAACAAAAATCCTTCTTTGATTCCCACCATTTCGCCTTCAAACTTCAGGATAGTGACGCCTTCAGATGTGAATTGCACGAAAATAATACCCAACAACTGTATTCTACACTCCTTCCCTTTTGGAACATAGGTCATGTCCTTGGAAATCATTATCTCTCTACACCATTAAACACATGTATATTCTACTTCCTCAAATTGACATAGTACAATGAAGAAATGACTAGGCAATTTGCAGCCACATTATAATTTGATAAGGCCACAATCAAGGGGTTGAAGGTGGATGCTTTAGAGGTCGCAATTGCACAAGTGTCAAGTCTATCGAGGGTTGGAGACGAGTTCACTACTCAAGTAAATGCAATTGCAGCTAAGGATGAGTTTAGAGAGCTAGGAGAGAACCTTGACTCCTCATCACAAGGTACCAAAAGACTATCATTGTCGCAGGTATGGTCCTCTTGTGCCTCTTATATCATTAAATACATTACATGTGATGGCAGGATATCTCTATTGTATACTGTTCATTTTAAGTTGTTAAGTCATCTCCATAAAAATCTATTGGTCAATTTTCCCAATTATCTTTATAATTTTCTCAAAAGAATGGGGTCAAAATATCAAAGGAATCAAAATGATTTAGCCTTATCACATTATTGTTTGATAAATTTTGTAGTAAAAAGGAGTCTTAAGATCCATCATCCCTAGGAGTCTTAAGATCCATCATCCATGATTTATCCTTATCACATTATTGTTTGAAGACATTAAGCATATCCTTGAGGAGCCTATAGTGCCAAAGGCACTAGAATCACCTACTAGGTCTATAAGAGAAACCCCTCTTATTTCACCTGTGGATTCATCTACCTGCAACCAAGGTGAACCTGAGGAACAAAATGTGCAAGATTTATCACATGCAGCCTCTAGCTAGCCTGCAACAAAAGAGACTCCATCTTCCTCTAAAACACCTAGGACTAAGAAAAAGAGAGATAGTTCATCCACACCTTCTAAGGTACAAAAGAAAAAGAAGGATACATAGGAAAGGAAATCTACCCCACCTAGGTGTTCAGGCCATTTAAAGAAGAAAGATGTTATGAGAGGAAGTGTAGAGAAACTAGAAGAGGAAACAAGGGACAACAAGAAGAAAAATTTATGATGGTTGATATTGATTTAGAAATTAAAGGAAATGCCTCTAAGAATGTACATGTTCCTACAAAGAGAAAGTGGTATATATCTACCACCTTTGAGTCAAATTCAAAGGATGTATTTGTTTCTAATAAGACAAGAAAGAAAACCATAGTTAGCCCTAGTAATGAGGGTTATGATTATACAGGGGGTTGTGATGAGTAGTTTTTAGAAGAACAAGAAATGTTTTTGGAGGATAGAAATGTTAAGAAGGAATTACAAGAATTTCTAGAAAGGATTAAACAACTAGAGGAATTGGTTCAAAATTATGAGAAAAAAATAATGAAAGGGAGATAAAAATACAGGAGTTGGAGGAGAAACTACAAACATATGGATATGGGGAAAAATTGGACTTGTTGGCATAGCTTGCCATGGTCAAAACAGGGAGTAAAGAAATTGTAGTTGAAAATCAAAGACACCCTACTACAAAAACTCCAACTTATCATACAACTCTATCCCTTGGGTACCAACTATGGAAGGTTACTCAAGAATTTTCTCAACAGAAGGAAAATTGGAAAAAGGAAAAGGAAGAAATGATGGCAAAGCATACAAAGATACTAGAGGATAAGGACATTAAATTGAGAAAGTTAGTAGTTAAAGTAGAAGAGGTAGTAGACAAGGCTACCCAAATTGTTAGATGTAGACCCCCAGTCAAAAATTATGCTTTGTTTCTCTAGGAAAAGTTTTTGAGTCTTCAATTCAATAGGTTAATAAGAAACCAGCCAGTTTCCATGAGCAGGAAATTTGATTTCCTTAACATTTTTGTTGATTCTACACTAGATGAACAAGACCAAATTTATGAGTATTATCTACATAACTATGTAGTGGTAGAGGAGACAAAATGGAATCCCTTGATGTTTGTGGGGGATTTACAAGTAAGGGAACTAACATCCTACTTTAGAAATGAAAAATTTAGGGGTGAACTCATGGAGGAGTATGAGGAGAGAAAAATTAATTGCTCTCCTAGTGAGAAAAAAAGCCAAGGACCCTAATGCAATCATAAATTAATGCTTACAACTTGTGGGTCACAAGGGACCAGGAAGAAAGATTATGAAATTAAGGATATAGGATTACAATAGAATGCATACATTAACAGTTGGACTGGTTCATCATTGTTACAAGTATGTACAAGAGAGATGGGATAGTTTGACTCTAGAATTACAAAGGAAAGAGCCACGTTCAACGTATAACTTCATGGCCATGATTGAAAGAGTGCACAAGTACATGGATATTGATGTTGACAAAGCACTTAAATGGCTGCCACTTACATTCTAGCCACCAATAATCCTTTATCCAGTGTCACACTAGATAGGAGATAAATGGAGGAAAGTGAGTAGGCTGAACTTACCAGAATGAGGAGGCTTTCATGCTACAAATACGTTTACATAAAGTAGATCAAAGGATTGAACACTATCATGGATCTTAGAGAAATTACATTGCACTACAATCTCAAGCCCTAGTTGATTCAATGCTTGAGGGCAAGCAAAAGGGTATTTGGGGGGAAATGATGAGTCCATATAATAACTAGTTTCTATATCTTTTATACATGCTTATAAACATTACCAAGACATTCCTCCTATACATGTTCATACATTATGCTATCTTTGATACCTATTATGCAAACCCTGAATCTAGTTTAAGAGTATGCAAATATAATTATGATGTGATGGTTGATGCATGATTTATGTGTGAATATGTATGAATTGTGATTGGATATCTATGCTTGGTAATGGTTGTTAGTATTATGTACATGTTTTGTGAACTAACCCCTTACAGCTAGAGGAGGCACTATAGCCCACAACAACTACAAGACAGAGCCTACAACCGAAGGAGTTCTTGAACAGTGAAATAGGGGATTCCTAGAATAAATTGAACACGATGACTAATTTTGCATAGTACTTGCATATAGTGTATGTTCAATTATTCACATTCAAAAATTGAGTCAAAATTGCATTTCAAAAAAATTCATATAGTTCATCATTTGTCCTTCATTTTACTTGCATTTAGACATCAAATTCTAGAAAATTTTGTTACAAAAGTTACAGTATGAGATCTGGAATAGAGAACACACCAAATCACTCAAAAATTGCATTCTTCATTTTTAAAAACCTTGTACAGGACCCATTCTACCACGATCGAATGAGTCCTTCAGGGCCTATAAAAACTAACTTTTCTGAGCTTTTTGGTGGTTTTATGCACTTCCTAAGCTTGCTAGTAACCTATTGTATCAGTCTTGCAAGTTTCGGGAATTTTTTATTTATGCATTAAGGTCTAATCATTCGTTTAATTTAGCCATTTAATTATTTTTTTTAAATGTTGCATTTCATATTTGTAGAGAAATTATTACATCATGCTTTCATTACAAAAGTCTCTTGTTATCATACTTCATGTTTTATTTTCAAATTTTGGTGAATACTTTAAGAAATTGTTGTTACAAGCATATGAATGTGAAGTCATTTCTCCTCTTTTCTTGTTCTTCATTGATCCCTCTCCCGTGTGTGAAACTAACTTAGTGAAAGAGAATACAATCTTGGACAATCATGAAAATCAAGTTTGTTCTTCTCCCAATATATCTCATATTTGTGAAGAAGATATTTTGGTGTTAGAAGATCCAATCAATGAGAGTCATGATAATCCTATTTGTTTCTCTTCTCCTACCCTTCCTACTTGGGAAAATATTGTTAAACAAGAGGATGGCATCATTGGTAAACAAGACAATCCAACTATTGATAACTCCCCTACTTTTGATGAAGTCATTTTAGAAGAACAAACCATTGAATTTC
>VDFB02292527.1:15866146-15877665 GCA_007258455.2 Sequoia sempervirens | reverse complement strand
AACAGATTGAAAAGGAAAATAGGCTTGAAAATGAAATCGCTGGGTTTTTAAAATACTAATGAGGATTAAAATATATATATATATATATTGAAATTGATTATTAAATCTTAATTTTATAAAATGAATTAAATTTAATTTTTATCTATTAGATTCTATTTTGATTTATCTTTCAAGTTAAAGGATAAAATAATTAATTTAGATTTAATTTATGGGATATATTTGTGTGAATTTTTAATCAAAAAGTTGTGTTGGATAAAATGTGTGAGTTTTTGGTATAAAAATCATTGGATAGTTTGTTTCATATTGAAAAATCATGTCAATGAAGTCTCTCATCGTTTGTTAAAATCTCTTTGAACAATCAATTTGGATTTATACAAATAAGATACAATTTAATTTGATTTAAATGCATTAAATCTCATTGAGAATGAGATGATAATGAAATAACGACAACATACCAAATGATTTGAAATGATCCTTTGTATTTGGGTCTAAGTAGGCACTTTAAATTTTGCATCACCCTCTCTCCTACCACTTCCATGTATTCTCATGGATTACAATTTTAAAGCACAAGATTGAACTATATAGTTGTTAACATATTTGGTTTCAACATTTTGATAAGCTAGAATCCATTCAACATGCAAGCATTGTTATAATTGAAAGTGGTGGCAAGATACAACAGTTCATCATGGATGAAGGGGTTTTCTATTACGCACAAGGTTCTAATTAGGGACACACCCTATGTTTTGGCCAAACAACCTAGGTATTTGTGTCATGCCACTCCTTGGTGGCTTGAAAATTGGATTGAATGAATTGAAACTATCTCATTTTATACTTGTGCAATACCACTACATGACATAGTTCAAAATAATAAATAATATGCTCATTCTTGCTTTAGATCTACCAAATCTATATGAAACAATTTCCTTGTGATTTTTATGCACTATGGTGTTTGAGGTGTTGACCCATTAAAAAACCCTTATAATTAACAAAAAAAAAAACACATATTTTATAAATTAATTCTATGTAGATGTCAATATTTCACCTCTCGAGCAAAATGAGAAAAAAAAAAATGGATTTAAATTTCTTATATCAATTTTTCACACATTTCTCTCAATATTTTTATAATATTGGTTTCTATGTAGATCATTATTTTGTTCAAAATTTGAGGTGCAAAAGTGGCCTCTTGCATTTATAGATTTTAAATTCACAAGGTTTAAAATGCATTATATATATTTTTGTTTTATATTTCTTTTTTAATAAAAGATTTTAGGATTCTACAAGCTTCAAGATTTTAAAATCATTTAGGGTCTTTAATTAGTGATGAAAAATCTCTGCTGATTCTATGGATTACTGAAAGTGCATCAAAGGGTCACACAAATAAGTTGCCTTAAGAAAAAAATAATATGGTTCTCTTCGACCTTTAAAAATTAAAATTTCTATTTGAGGGTTTCATCATAGAAACATTGAATTGCATTTTAAGGTTTTAGTGTTCAAAAGGTTTCTAGAGATCTAAATAAATGAAGAGGTGTATTTTTTAAAAAAATGTTTTTCATAAATTTACAAATGAATTTATGTTAGGGTTTGATTTTTTTGAAACGATCCAAAAGTAAATTTTGTATTTAAAAAAATATGTTTGTCTAAATTTAAAAATGGGTTATGTTGGGGTTCAATATGTTTTGGAATGACTCAAATGTTAATTTTGTCCTTTTTATTTTGGTAATATGTAATTTTTTATGTTGCTTTTGTTAATTAGGTCTTGATAACAATGTGTTATAATTTATGTGTGTTGTCTTTTCTTTATGAATTGTGAAGATGTGAATTTTGACTTAAGATATTTTTCAACAATCTGTAATTTTCATTCTCATTTTTTTAGGTTATTTGATTACATCCAAGAAAAGAATGGTGAGAATACCAAAGTAGTAATTATGGCACATATGTTTATAGACATATTTCCATCAAGTGGACCCTTCTATGAGTCTGTCTTCATCATTGGCTTCTACATGTCTTGTAATTTCCAAAGAATGACTTTTAAAGGTAAAGAAAGCCCTGACATTAGAAGAATCGGGATGGGGTGTTCAATACATGTTAGTGTGAAGGTTAAGTGGGTTTGTGAAAATTTGTAATGTTAGAGAGGGAGTAACCAAGCCATGGAAAACTTCATGATCACTAATTACAAACCCACCATATATCTCAATATAAAGTTGATGAAGCCAATAGTGGCATGGTTTGATGGTTAAGTTGTTTTCAGATTGTTCTTTCCATCAAGGTTCAAACCTCGTTGGGGTGTAATTATTGAGTATTTATGTTAGGGATGAGGTCCCCTGATTGTGACCTCACCGGTTCATAGCTCTGGGTTAAAAGTGTTTACCCCTCTAATAAAAAATATATATAAAGCTAGCGAACTCTCCCTCTATAATATTGTGCAATACAACTTGACCTTAAATTTAAAAAATTTATAATGTGAAGAATCTATTAATTGACAATAGAAATATATAACGCTCTTTTAAAATTTTATATATATGATTTTTTTTATCAATAGATAATTATTTGGAATCTTATCCATCTACTTGAACCTTTAATTTGGGAAATTTTGGTCATCTCAGAAAGAAACATCCAAGATTAGTAGTGCCTTCGGTAATTTTAATTTCATCAGATTACCTCAAATACACATACTACTATGCCACAAAGTGGAATCAGACATAGTTCATTTCCCACATTGACCCTTAGAGAAAAGTTAACGTTGATTAAACCAGTTCCAACAACACCATTAACAGATTCAACAACTAGAATAAAAAAACATGAAAGATGAATCAGACAATAGGAACACATAGATTTTACGTGGGGAAAACCTTTACGGGTAAAAAACCCCACCCTCCAAAAGCCCAGATCACCATTGTATTATTCTACAACAGAATACAGTTACAAATACAATTCAGGCTCTAAGCCTTTACAGAGTTTACATCTTGTTCCATACTGGAGAGAATTCGACAGCATAACCTTGTTCTATTTCCCTCTCTCTTGTTTACATTTCTCTGATCAACCTCTCAATCCATTACAACCTTCACACTTGTTACAATACTCTTACAGTATACAAAGTATATTCACATAGAGAGAGAGGTTTCACAATCGAATCACAGAGAGAGAGAGAGTAACCTTTCCTCGTTACAGAGTATCACCATGTATACCAGTCACCCATCATCACTTCAGTTCCAAAGAACCAACCGCCACAATTCCCAACTATCATTTCAACTTCCAACCGAACTAAATGGTTACGAGAATACCATCAGTTAACAAAATATCAAAGATTCAATTGCTCCATTCACTTCACAATAGTGATGTGAAGTGAGCAATACATCGTTGTATCAGTGGGACATCATAGCTCACCTCCCACCAATACCAGATAGTCACTCTGACGTTCATTGTACCCGTCCATGAGGTCCCCATTTTTTATTGAACATAGCTTGCACGATCTATCGCTTTCCTCTTGACAGCTCGAGACCCATCATAGTCATCGACTCGTCACTGGAACACAGTGGAGATTCCCACCAAAGTTATCGAGTTTCACCGATGAGATTCATCGGTCCATCAATGAGATAGCCTTCAGAGTCTTGTCGACATAGTAACGTCCCCCCGATGCAAGCTCCAGGTGGTTCTCAGTGCTAGCTTAACACCATGTCACCACTACTGGCCAACCACCAAAGCTATCAGGCCATCGAAGAGACTCAAGATAGAGTCCCGCCAATGAAGCCAAGTCACACCAACGAGAGTCTTTAACAAGTTCACTAGTCCATCGGTACATCAGCGAGACAACCTTCAGAGTCCCATCGATGAAGTAATGTCCCACTGATGAAGCCTATGGTTGGTATGTGAAAGGTTTCCAAAACCTCACAACCTGCGACATGAGGTTCTAGAGTTACAACTTCCCGTGACCTTGCGACATTTCCATAGCCCATCGGTCTATTGCAGAGACTCAAAACAGAGTCCCACCAACTGCTACAAGTCTCGCCAACAACACCCTTCATCGGGCTATCAATAAGACTGGTGAATTTTTCCCAGCAATATCCATTTGTCACAGTGACAATGCAGAGACCCAAACATCAGTACATTTGAGGCACCATTTCTCAACATTCTTCCACTTTTCAAAGAACATACTACCTATCAATCAACGCATGAAATCTCTGTATCACCAAGATACCTGCAACAACATCTATAATGTCCACCATCTCAGGAAACAATTCCAACCATCCACTAAAGGAAAAGAACACACCATGGTGTATATGCACCATTCTAATTTGAGACATCAAAAATAGAACCAATGAATGACAAAGGCTTCAACACACTGCCAGCACTCCTTTGTGCTCAACAAGCCATACAAAAGCACAAACAACATCAAATTCAAAGCCCAAACCAAAACACAACCATGAAGTCACTCTCCAAAAGCAAGATATAACACCAGCTAGAACAAAAACCATAAAATTGTTTGCTCCCATCCAACTGATTAACCCACGTGACTGAAAATAGCACAAACAACAAGTGCTAATATATCCTATCACACATACCTCGAAGGTATCCACATCAGCAAACTCATTCCACCTACATAGCTAACCCATAAACTGCAAAAGAAAGCTCCATGTGCCAACCAGTCGAAGAAAAAAAAACACATCCAGGAACTCCCACTGTATAGATAATGTAAAATCTAGAAGATCAAAGGCATAACGAGTCTACCAATCACAACACATATAAGAGGTGTGAACCACATCATGTAGTACCAAGGAAACATCCACAATGATATGCACAATCTGTAAATCAATAACCTATAAAGAACAACTCTCACCACAAATCTTCACAACTCTCCCAAGTTCTCCACACCCAAAAAAAGAAAAAGATTAAGAAACTCCATGTCATCACCCAAGAACATGAGTGAAAACACATGACCACAAGCTAGTGATCACTACAACTCTGACCAAAACTCAAACCAATGAAATGTGAAACCAAACATCTAGGAAGACAACTAAGACCAAAGAGAGCATCGATGCAGATCATGTACTGATAGAAAATATTCCTACATACACCTCTAAATGCCAACTATGTCAAGTATGATCTCCTTCAAAACCCCAAAGAGAACAGCATAACAACGCCCAATCATTCAATCTCCAAGATCAAACACAACAAATATATATCAAGTAATCAATATGGATGTAAGCCTCTCAAAGAAGATCAAACCACTCCATTTCCCATCTCAGGAAATTAGTGCAATACCATCCCCTATGATCATCATAAAATAAAATACAAATGCAAGGAGATAATCCTTCAGAATCATCTAATAGGAGTTCAAGATCCATGTCAATGAAAGAAATCATAAAACACCTGAGAGAAACAATGGGCAATACCTCTCAAGTGATAAAATTCTGAGTAGACCAAGAGTGGGGAATGAGAATGCTCCTCCAAGATATACAAACCACCATGACTCATCCAAGAGCAATCTCCTCATTGGTCTCTATTGAACTCACATCCAACTAAGGTGTAGGTTCCTCAGACTTTCTACTGAAATCTTCATCAAGAGTAACCATCAAAAGCACTTCTCTCATCTCAAGAGAATTATAGCCTCACCTTATTCTCCATGTATCCATGACCACCTGCAAACAATCATTTCATACTAAACTCCAATTTGTATCACTGTATTATCATAAATTTCTCAAGCATATGACCACTGCACCCAAAACATAGAGAATCTCCAGACCACTATCAAATCTCCAAACATGTGAATCAAGAACTTATCATGACATCATGATCTTACCATCCCCCTTAGGAGATACCATGCTCCAAGTGACCTTACCATGGTCTCAAGAGCAATGCCTCATGCCAAAACTCTAATGCACAAGCAAGAGTATAACATGACATGAAACAACTCTAAACCAACATCACCTGTCAAGCACAACCAACACCTCAGCCAAAGACTCCAAATGTCCTTCATGGTTCCAAGATGTTACACATCCTCAAATAGTTTTCACGCAAATGTGAAAGAAACCTTTTGTAATAGCAAGATCTAAGAGTCCCTCCTAGTAACATTTGCAACACTAAAGAAGATCATTCACCACCAAGTGATGAAACCTTAGTCACTGCTAAAGCTCCCACTGAATCGTGACATCCGAGCTCTCCAAGCATCATGACCAAACATCTGCTAATTTGAAAAAACTCCAAGTCCCCTCAAAAACATGTCCATCTAACAACAAATACCAAGCAGCACCAAGATCTCCAAACCAAGCATATAAAACCATCACTGTCAAAAGGAATCACAAACTAGTGTACCCAAGCTATTCATGACATCGTGATACACATGCTATAGGTCCCCATAACCTACTATTCAGGTACTCAACTCCATACATCATCTCATCTCAAAGAAACCACACCAATGCACAAGTGACCATAGACAAGGCCAGCTAACAAGTTTGCACTATCACTGAATCAACCTCGTGGATATAGACATTCCTCTTCTGAGTTATCTCACTATAGCCAATGGGTAGCTAATCTACCGACCACATAACTCAAAGATCAAACACAATGAACCTAAAAACCCATCATCACACTAGAAACAACAACACTGATATCTCAAAGAGAATAACCACACAAACAACATGACTTAAACACCAGATCAATTTCAAACCTAATTTTCCATCATGTCCACAACAAGCACCATAGTCTAGGAAACCACCAAGCATCAACACGAGAATGTTGAGTGACTAATCACGTACCAACACTCCCATACAGAGACGAAATCACATCTCCTCACTCCATGCATGATGCATGCATGCAAAACTACAATTATCCCATCCAACATCGCCCCAAAAGACATGGTCTAGAAAATAGTTTAATAGCAACTCCAAAAAAACACAATTTTTTTTTTGACTGTGTAAAACCTACAAAAGCACAAAGCCATGCAAGTACAAAACATCCATTAAGGGAAGAAGTAGTTCAGGAACTCTGACCTAGTTCCAGGCCAACTCCACAACCACCAACATGCACATTTATATGAGAGAGAGGCTATTGCATGAACTTTTAGATCATCCAATGATCAACTTCATAGCCTTCATGCAATCGAGGTACCATAAAACTATTCCTTCCAATACCAAAACAAAACACCCAGAATAAGCACATTTCTCCATAGCTGAGAAACAACCCAAGCTTCTCCATATCATCAGGGGGCTTCTCACATAGACACCCAATATGAAAGCTTTGTTTCAACACAACCATAGAGTAATTATTATTCCTCCCCATGCATCAAGATTATACTGTTGCCAAACCATGAGCTTCAGGTCACATTGTTTCAATATGACCAACTCAAGTTTCTCCATCTTACATATTGTGTGTTGTCTCTTGGAACTCAAACAAAAGAGCAAGAAATTCTACTCACCAAAGGATCAATCCATCAGTCGATTCCTTCAGATTTCCTCAAGTCTACCACACTAAGAAATATTCACAGAAGGAATACCCAGAACCAGTAACACACTAGGAAGAAACACATCCCAGAAGAAGGCTCTGATACCACTTGTTGGGAAATTTTGGTCATCTCAAAAAGAAACATCCAAGAACAGTAGTTCCTTCGGTAATTTTAATTTCATCAGATTGCCTCAAAGACATGTACTACTATGCCACAAAGCGAAATCATACATAGTTCATTTCCCACATTGACCCTTAGAGAAAAGTTAACGCTGATTAAACTAGTTCCAACAATACCATTAACAGATTCAACAACCAGAATCAAAAAACATGAAAGATGAAATAGACAATAGGAACATCGATTTTATGTGGGGAAAACCCTTATGGGAAAAAAAAACCCCACACTCCAAAAGCCCAGATCACCATTGTATTATTTAACAACATAATACAGTTACAAATATAATTCAGGCTTTGATCCTTTATAGAGTTTACATCTTGTTCCATTCTGGAGAGAATTCTACTATAACCCTGTTCTATTTCCCTCTCTCCTATTTTACATTTCTCTGATCAACCTCTCATTCCATTACAACCTTCGCACTTGTTACAATACTCTTACAATATATAGAGCGAATTCACATAGAGAGAGAGGTTTCACAATAGAATCACAAAGAGAGAGAGAGTGTGTGTAACCTTTCCTCATTAGAGAGTATCACCATGTATACCAGTCACCCATCGTCACTCTAGTTCCAGAGAACCAACCGCTACAGTTCCCAATTGTTGTTTCAACTTCCAATTGAACTGAATGGTTAGGAGAATACCATGCAATTAACAGAATATCAAAGATTCAATTGCTCCATTCACTTCACAACAGCGATGTGAAGTGAGAACTACACCAGTGTATAAGTGGGACATCATAGCACCTCCCACCAATAAAAGATAGTCACTCTGGTGTTCACTATACCTTTCCATGAGGTCCCCACCGTCGAGTCAGCATGGCTTGCACCATCTATCGCTTTCCTCTTGACAGCTCAAGACCCACCATAGTCATCGGATCATTTTTGGAACACAGTGGAGAGTCCCACCAAATTTTCCAAGTTTCACCGATGAGAGTCATCGGTCCATTGATGAGATAGCCTTGAAAGTCCTGTTGACATAGTAACGTCCCCCTGATGCAAGCTCCAGGCAGTCCTCACTGCCAGCTCGACACCATGTCACCACCACTAGGCAACCGCCACAACTATTGGGCCATTGGAGAGACTCGAGATAGACTCCCACCGACGAAGCCAAGTCACACCAGTAAGAGTCTTTAACATGTTCACTAGTCCATCGGTACATCGGCGAGACAACCTTCAAAGTCCTATCGATGAAGTAACATCCCATTGATGAATCCTATAGTCGGTCTTTCAAAGGTTTCCAAAACCTCACAACTTGCGGCATGAGGTTCTAGAGTTTCAACTTATTGTGACATTTCCACAGCCCATCAATCTATTGGAGAGACTCAAAACAGAGTCCCACTAACCACGACAAGTCTTGCCGATAACAGCCTTCATCAAGCTATCGATAAGACTGGTGACTCTGTCCCAACAATATCCAACTGTCACAACGACAATGCAGAGACCTGAACATAAATACGTTTGAGGCACCATTTCTCAATAGAATCAAGGTGGGGTGTTCAATACATGGGAGTGTGAAGGTTTAGTGGGTTTGTGAAAAATTGTAATGTTAAAGAGGAAGTAACCAAGCCATGGAAAACTTCATGATCACTAATTACAAACCCACCATATATCTCAATATAAAGTTGACGAAGCCAATAGTGGCATGGTCTAATGGTTAAGTTGTTTTCAAGTTGTTCTTTCCATCAAGGTTCAAACCTAGTTGGGGTGTAATTATTGAGTATTTATGTTAGGGATGAGGTCCCCTGATTGTGACCTCACCGGTTCATAGCTTTGGGTCAAAAGTGTTTACCCCTCTAATAAAAAATATTTATAAAGTTGGTAGGCCCTCCCTCTATAATATTGTGCAATACAACTTGACCTTGAATTTAAAAAATTTATAATGTGAAGAATCTATTAATTGACAATAGAAATATATAACGCTCTTTTAAAATTTTATATATATAATTTTTTTATCAATTGATAATTATTTGGAATCTTATCCATCTACTTGAACCTTTAGTTTTTGTTGAAAGGTAATTTTCAAACCTTTAAGGATGTATTGAATTTTTAAGTATAAATATTATATAGTTTCTAATAGCTAACCCAACTAAACATACCATTAATTATGATTTTGTTACTTTTTAAATAAAATTTTTAATTTTTAATTATAATTGTTTAGGGAGAAGAACCAAATATATGTTTAGGTTTGTCAATTTAATTGGTGATTGAAAAGTTAGGGTATTGAATTCGTGTAGGTCAAAGAAAATAAAAAATGTAACCATTTAAAAATAATATATTTGTAATGGTAAAATTTTTATATTTATGTTATTTTCATTTATTTTGGTGTTTATTTTAAGGGAATATCTAGATACATGTGTATTTTGATAAGTGGTCATTGTTGTAAGTATGAAGATGTTGTCATTGATGTCAACAAGTTTTCTATTGTCATTAATGATAGTTGTGCAGTGGTTGAGAAGAAATTGTTGCTTTGAATAGTTGCATTATGTTGTCATCAGTTAAGTTGTTGATGTTAACCTCCGATGTTGCTTTGGCAAGCTTCTATTTATGATTTAGCAAAATTAGCATGGTCTAGGGCTCAACACGCCCTATACTAAAAATGTATTATTGAAATTTTCAAAAATTTGATGTGTGATATAGTGTTTAGATTTCTTATTTTGTGACTAGGTAGGTTTGACAGTGAATAATTTTCAAAAATTAACAAAATTATGATTTTGCAATATGAAAGATAACTATATAAGCAATTTTCAAAATGTTCAACCAACAACTGCAATTCAAGATGTAATTTTCAGATTTTAAAATACAAAATTTTGTTCATCCTAATGTGTGAAATATGAAAATTGAAAAAAATTATGTCCTTTTACAACAATAACAATGGACTTCTTTACATTTTCGCTATATGCATATGCCTAAATGAACGCTTTAACCACTTTCAGATTTTATTTCAAATTTAATATGACCTAATGCAAATTTGTAAATCCAATTATAATGTTGATCTAACCTATGATAAATGTAATAACCCTATTTGAAATTTGAATGCAAAATGCTATGCAATTTTTTGTTTTTTAATTCTTTTTAATGAAAATTATGCATGTCTAAATGATGATTGCAAAACAAACTAAGATTAAATTTAGATCTAAGATGATATGCTTCAAATTTTAGAAAGTTTATAGTACAAATCAGTTGGGTTCACCAAAATGTTTGGTTGGGAAAAGGGATCTAGGTTATAAACCACACTCTTCCCAACTTGAATGGAAGGGATAAGAAATGATCACAAAACTCCACTTGGCTACAAACCTTCTAGGAAGAGCCAGTTTGGTGGATTAGGGTTCTAATCCCTTTGTTTCGCTAGTGATGAGAATGCTTGGATAGTTTGAATTTGATATGATGCAATGATGTAACTAGTGTTAATGTGAAAATGTAGCATTTTGTTATTAATTTTGAGAAACTGAATGCACATAGATAAAATTTGAATCTAGAAATGCATGAGAAAGACACATAAGAACCTAGTATTAAAATTTTATGTAGATCTAGTTGGTCTAGGGCACAATATTCCCTAGAAAGCCATCCTTTTTCATCAGATTTGAAAATACAAGCTTGAGGTTACCATTTTGTAGCTTATGTCTTCCAAGAGTTATTGTTAGAACTTTGTCTAATGATGAGAAAATGTAGATCTTCCTTGACTTGTCAACTTGTAGGGTTTAAGTGCAAGAATGAATAAATAGCCTTCGATCTTCCTCCAATTCACTTCAAATATACAAACCACACATATGAAAAGAGGGGAAAGGTTGTATCTTATAGGGGCTTTCCTAATTCAAAACCCATGTTGGTATTTCTACCTCTACAATGGCAAAGTTGAAAACAAAAGAGATCTTATCCTTGGATGGATAAATGTTAATTGATAAATAC
>VDFB02292527.1:15830762-15866046 GCA_007258455.2 Sequoia sempervirens | reverse complement strand
TAAAATTTGATTCCCTATGAAATTATATTGTGCATTTCTAGTGGGTCAAAAAGTACATATTTTAGTGCTTAAATTTTCTTTGATGGTTAGAATGAATAGATGATATTAAAATGTTAGTGTAGGTTTTTTATTTTTCTTATGTTAGGGGACTTTTTTTTTTCCTACACATTATTAAGATTATTTTGGTTATTTAGATTTGGTTATTATGAGGACACGTGGCATAATCCATCAGTTACATGTGTCACTCTCTCCCACACATGGGTAGTTGAGTCTCACACCCTCTTTTGGACTTATATGTCAACTCTCATTTCATTTTTCTTCATTTGAGTAGGTGCAACCATGTGATTTGGTATTTACCAAGTAGATAAAAATCTTACCTATTTTGGGAAGTTGGAGTTATTACACCTCTTGGATGTGTATGTCCTTATTTGTGTTATAAATACAACACTCACAGATAAGTGCATGTAAATGAGGGACCAAAAAGGGGGTCTTAAGTAGCCACTCTTTCTTGAAATCAAGAAAATTTGACCTTGGGTGAGATATTGAAGATAGTTACGCTCAAAATTTGAAGATGTCATAAAAGTGAGTCATGGTGCTCTAAATATACTTTATTAAGTTTTTTTTTTTTTTAAATATTGGAAATTAAGGGATTCAAATAGGGGGATCACACAAAATGCTCATGTTTTTGTCAACAAAACATAACATAGCGTCTAGTGTGCCCCCTCTAAAATGTTAACTTTTTTTAGTATTTAAAAGTTTGTTTCAATGAAAAATTAGTTTAACACCATGTAGTTTATGCATGATTTTTCTACTACTTTTTTTGATACATAAGAGATAGTTTTATATTAATTATCAAAAAAGGTTACATAAATTCTTGATGTCCTTTTCAGCACATACTCACATCCATCTATGTGAAATACAAGTTTTCATGGCTATGCAAAGCCCTACCCATAGTTTAAAAACCTAATGAAACCAACCACACAGGGCTTGAGACTATTACATTAAAAATAGGTTGTATACACAAACTATAATTTTTCTACTACTTTTTTTAATGAAGATATAGTTTTTTATTAATTTCAAAGTGGATATGTCCTAAAAAACAAAACAAATTATGCCTAAAAACTAATTGAAAATCAATTTTTGTATGTGTATAGAATAAAGTCTAGTTTGTAAAAATATAATTTATTTAAAATCTTAATGAACGGGTAAAAAATGGAGACACTAGCAAAATAAATTAATGATTAAAACCTTAACATATTTAAAATATAGAAAAACTATATGGTTAGAAAGCTAAGAGAGAGGTTGATGTAATTTTGGTATGTTTTTATCTCAATATCAAAAGATGTGTAGACCTGATGGGCATGCTCAATATTTAGTCATTTTATTATTATTTACAAAAAACATGCCTTAAGGCATAAACATGCAAGCCCAACCCTTTGGGTTGGATTCCCAAGGAAAATCCAACCTGAGGGTTGGTAATACCCAAAGAAAATATAAACACAAGTGTGTTATAGCATGCTTGTATTTGTTAGGAAGAATGGTGTCTCAACCTTGCAATTATAATAGGTTAATATATTCAGCACAGGGGGTTGCAAGGTCTTCATCATTAGGTCTTTGATTTGACGATAGATATTTTGTTGTCTTGTCTTGCCCAAGAAGGCAACATATTTTATGAAAAAATTATATTATGATTGTGTATTGTGATGTATTTTGAGAGTCTGATAGTTATTGTGCTGCCTCTGGATCTCTGGTTGGTGATACTCCTATGAGAAGCTTGCTCTACAAGTATATTGTAATCTTTATGAATTTTTAATAATATATTGGGAAACTTTTAGAGTGCGAGGTTTTCTCTTGAAAGTTTTTTCCCCATGTAAACCACTGCATGTTGTGGTATACATGATATTTATGTTTATTTTTGTTAAGGTTTTGTAACTATTGTAGAGATCTATAAAGTTCTACATTACCATTGTCTCAATATTAGTGTAGGAATTTGTTTCACTACCTTAACTTCCTTACAACATTTGTGTCAAAAAAAATTCTCTCTGCCCTCTCTCCCTCTTTGTAGACCTCTATATCTATATTTTTTTGTCTCTCTATCTTTCTATTTCTCCTTCTAGCTATCCCTCTATTTATCTTTATCTCCATCTATCCTTTTATCCACCTCTTTTGTCTCCTCTCTTTCCATTCCTCTATCCTCTCTCATATTTCCCATATTTGTTTATCCTTCCTATCTCCCTCCCTCCTTCCCTCTTCTCTCCTCTTTACCTCTCCCTCCATCTCTATTTCCATTTCTTGTAAGATCTCCATCCACTTCATTCCAGTTTCATCCTTCAGTTTTGTCTTCCACCTATGGAATTTAATTCCAATCAAGGGACAACTCAAAGACCTGGACCAATGGGCCGGACTTTAAAAAAATTCTCCCACACTCGGGCTCTACAAGACCCGGGAGGGTGATCCCTTAATGCGTTTACAACCTCTACACCATTATTATAAACAACATTAACAATAATAGATAATCTCACTTAATAGCTCAACATGATAGGATAATATCGAATAGAATTGGTTGTTCATCGATAATATCAACTATTTGGAGCATGAGATAACTAAACACAATCCACAGTATAAGATAGTCATTGATTTGCAATTTGTAGCAAGCTCTAGGCAAAGACAAACAAATATTGAATTATATGGATAATTACAACTTAGATCAATGCCATATATCCATTGTAGGAGTCAAATTCATAAGCATCTAAGGGTATGATAGATTTAACACATAACATATGAAATCCTTGACGACATTGCATTGTAATCTCATCAATATGTATTCTAACTCAATACTACTTCTCAAATCCTTATATGGAACATATCTGCCTATAATCCCATTCAAGCATTTTAATTAATTCCTTGAATTAAAGCTAAAATAAGGATCATACACACCACAACAGTGAGATGAATGAAACAAACCTTAGTCATCTTATTCAAAATTTAGATATGCATATACAGTGGAGAGACATGAGTTTGAATTTATCATTTCAACTCGAATGCTAGTACTGTCATACAACATTAAATCCCCATGAATTCAAAACCTGTTACAAAATGACTCAAAACCTAAATTGAATCTTTCTCTAAAAACCATCGAACTTTACAATTTGCTCTGTAACTTCACCTAGAATCGACCCAAAATTATCTAACTTGCTAACCCGTACTTTTGGCCTTGAAATCCTTCTTATAGAAAATGAAGGAGCAAACAAGCATCAAGCCATAAAGTACACATGTCACCAACCAATTAGAGCACTTGGTGACATTCCAAAAATTGTTACAACAACAATCACCCTGGAGAATATTCTTGTTCATCGTGCTCGCTGAGAAAAGTTGATGTAGCAACCAAAAACCATAAGAATCCTACACCATGGCTGCCACCGAAGCAAGATTGGAAACCGTTGTAACTACAACATCTGATCTACCACCCGTTAGCAGCTCATTATTTTTACTCTTCCTCAGTTAAATATTTAGTTACCCATTTTAGGTATTCTTCATCAGTCGGCCAATCAAAATTAATCACCTCATTTACCTTGGTACTATAAGGTGTGTATTTTATCGCTACCTAATTTGCATCTCTTTCAAAAGATTCAAAAAATGAGTTGGTACTAATGATTTTATCCCAGCTCACTCAACAAATCATAATCTGAGTCATCACAAATTAATTTAATTTGATTATTGATGACCTCACTTGCTTGATACTGCCATCGCTGGAGTGACCTGACTTTCCCCTGCTCATCAATTATATCAGGTAACAATGTATTACCCCAATCATTAAAATTCCTCACCAATTCCCTGATCTTCCTACTCAAATCATTCGGTAGAGTCTAAAAACCTTGCAGTGATTTAATTAATACTTGAGTAGGCTTTAATGATTGGGGCCTATTACTTGTATCAAACCTTGGGGCCTTGTACATTACATCTAAATCACTGGCCCTAGGGATCCAATTTTCAATCAATGGTATCACTACCTCTTGATCCCTATCAATATTCTTTATTGAATCTAATAATAAAGAATATAAAGAATGTACAAATGGCAATTTATTATCAACCTTCTCATTTAAATGTCTCAAGACAGCAGTAACAATCTCCCTTTGCTTTGAAAGAGATCCTTCCTCACTTATCTTCAAAGATGCTTGTAATTCATCAATTTTGTGCATAAGCTTCTTCTTTGTAGGATCCACAGAGCACTCTATTTCTTCTTCAATTTCCTCTAAAGAAGGGGTGAAGGAAGGATTCTGACTAGGAGACCCTGGTGTGGAAACAATTGGAGAAGCAGGAGGCACTGACCCTGATGTGGAAGGTAACATACTGGTCCCCGGAGCACTTGATGTCTCCCCAATCTATTTATACCTTAACCTTTCCACCTCAGTCTGCAACTCAACATTCTTCTATTGCATCTTGTTGTATTCCTCAATCAAAAGGTTATATTTCTCCATTAGGCTCCTCTTTTCGGCCTCCTCCCTTTCAGCAGTCTTTTGGACCAATCTAGCCACATTCACAGTCAAATTAGTGGCCTCAGTGGTTGAGGTCTCTGAAGCTCTCTTTATTATTAGCCCTCCTCTTAAATTTTGGTTGATATCATAAACATTTGTCTTTCTCCCTTGTGGGGCCAATGCCCAAATTGCCAAGGTTTCATACTCTTCACTGAAAGCAAAGTCTTGCAGTGCTGCCTTGACCTCTTCTTCAGAGTCTTGCAAGGGATGCTTGGACCTCAAAATAGCATTAAAGGCCACTGCATCTGCAATATCCCATTCAGGAAAAATCATTACACCAACCTGACTCACCAGTTTTCTACCTTCCTCATGAGTGATGTTCTTGAATTCTTCCTTTAATTCAACTTTCACTTCCTCCTCATTCTCTTGGTCTGACCTGTCAGGTCTTAGTTCTCTTCTCTTCTTACATTTATCTTAATTTCTTCAAATTTCATCCTCCATACCAATTGCAAGAATACTCCTAATTCTTTACAAATGCATTGTCATCTAGAAATTCCTTACATGCCTCCATTCTTGCATCTTGTACACATTTGCCTTTCATATCCAAATCGGATAAAACCAACTCAGCTAGCCTAGGAGGGGAAGGCATACCAACTTGCATGTCATGATCAATAACAACAATTTCATCCATTAGATCCTCCTGTGGTTGATAAATTTTTTGCCTCTTAGGGCTTGGATCAGATGGTGGTGATGAGGGACTATCTTCTAGTGATGATTCTAAATCAATGATTTTAATTGCCCCAGGCACTTTGAATTTTGGACCTGGCTGTGAAGGCAATTTCATTATTTGCTTCCCCTTTCTGTCCACTTCTTCGTCATCACTGCTGTCGTCCTTTTTCCTCCTATAAATGGGCCTTTTTCCTGTAGGCTGATATGTTGGCCTT
This sequence comes from Sequoia sempervirens, assembly GCA_007258455.2. Lineage (NCBI taxonomy): Eukaryota > Viridiplantae > Streptophyta > Pinopsida > Cupressales > Cupressaceae > Sequoia > Sequoia sempervirens. The sequence goes on along the minus strand of VDFB02292527.1, from coordinate 15,860,627 downwards.
GTTTCAATTGTTCTGGCACCTTTTTCTTGTACACCCATACTCAATTCTAAATTTATCTTTTTGGTCCTCAAGGTGCCCATAATCTCTTTGAAGTTCTCCATTAGAAAATCAATTTTCTTATGGTGTGGACTGAACTCCAACAATGGATCATACTTTGGATCCATTTTGTGCACAATATCTAATAGCTTATCATAATCTATCCATTTCTCCTTGTTCAACTCTTGCCTATTTAGATGAAATTCATTTCTACTCAGGTCCTCGGGAAAGTTGAACTCATGCACAAACTTGTCAGCCTTTATTCTTTGTCTGAAAAGGGCAAAGAAACCCTCAGGATCATGTTGCTGCTTTGGGCCACACCTCAAATGGTAATCATCAAATAATTTCCCAAAATGCACCCAGCCTCCTTTCGAAAAGGAAAAATCAGACACCACTGTATAATATGGGGAAAATGTTCCCTTACCCCTCCCAGTGAGGTTTTCCTCATGGATACAACCTATCTGCCACATAACTTCTACAAACCCCACTCTTGGTGGCACATCGTATGGCAGTATATGGGGGGTTCCTTGGAAACCATATACTCTTAAAACAATGTTGACTGGGTATGGGATAATGTCACCCCAGTTATGGCAGACTTTCAATTATGGCTTCCTCCCCTTTGGTCTAAGGAAATCATGCAATTCCTCGGGGATCCTGGGTACATTTGCCATCAATCTAGCCCTCAATCTAGAAGAAAAGCAATTATCAAATTGCATATAACTGGTGCTTTCCCTATTGCAAGATAAATCTACAGTCCATAACTATACTGGCAATCTTTCTCTATCAACCGATTACCTCAATTCCATCTTCTCAGAGAAAAAGTCAGCATTCTTGCACAAGAACATATACATCAACATATAATACCAAAAGAATTGTGTGTTGGTTTCATTTTTCTGCAACTTTGACAAGCCTTCATGTATCCTCTCAGCCAAGAAAGGAGCAAAGTCATAAGTCACAGAGAAGTTAGGGTGTTGTATTTTTACCCCCATGAACATGTATGCAACGGGCATCACCGTACCAGGACTGAAACCCAAAATCTTGCATAATGAATAAAAAGTGGCCAAGAAATGATTTGCAAAATAGTTTAATCTAAAAGGTTCTTAGTCACTGGGGCTAATGTGAAATATCGAACCTCTTGCCCTATCCAGATGAGGTGGAAGCAACTTAGCTCTGAAAAGAGTCTTCAACGTTGCATATTCCTGCTTCATTTCCTCAAGATCAATAGGAACCAAATATTCACTCAGTTCACTCAAGTCAAAAACCTGTCGGACCTCATCTCTGTTAATGCTTAACAAGACCCTTCCATCATTATCCCTAATTACCCGTGTGACAGGGTCATATCTTGCGACCACTGCTCCAAGCAAGTCTATATTAGGGAACACGTTTGGCACCACTAGCTTCCCCAAATCATACATCCAGCCGTTTGAAAAGGGGCGAGGAAAATTCCTCAATCCATACCACAATCTAAACATTTCCAATCCTGTGAGAGGAACCCTAGCATCGGCTATGTTGGAGCAATTATATACTAACCCTTCCCCCAGGATTTTCCCTTACATCATAACCAATCCCTTATTTCTATCATTCGTTGACAAGGGCAATTGGTCCAGGAAATCATCATATAGGTTTCTTCTTAAATAGTCAATTTGGCCAGAATGTTGCTTTGGCGGTGCCATCTTGGACAAACTAGGGCCTCTTTATAACTTCACACTACAAATAGCTAGGACTAACCAGGGATATGAAATTACAGAACAACACATTGCAATTTCTCACAATTTAAATAAACTATAGCCCTAAAATTTATCAACAAGCCCTACAACAAGTGCAACAAATATTTTCCCAAATCTCAATGCAAAGTAACCAGGAAACACAAAAATTGACTCACGACTTTGTGCTTGCAGAAATCCCAAATTATGGCTACAAAGACTCGCAACTTCACTTTCAGCTTTGAGACTGCTCTGCAAAATACTTGAATGTTTTGTGATACAAATAAAGCAGGAGAATTGATTTTATTTCGATCAAATCATGCCAGCAAGTGTCTCATCCACCATTAAAGCTCACTCACGCACTGCATGAACGACTTCAACCATATTTGATGCAGATTTAAATTCAAGTTGTCGATCTTTCAGTTAGATCAAATCATTGAATGACCGCCTTCAAAACAAGCTGACACAATCACCAACATGGCAATAAAGGGCCCACCATACCATGCGCTACCAAGGAAATCCACGTGGCGGTCGCCCACGATATTGCAATCAGTAAAGACCTTGCAACTTACGATCACGCGATGGCGGGCAACCGTAGATCTTAAGCATCAATGATCTTGTTCCTCCAACATAGTCGCCAGCCTTATCATTAACCGTCAAGCAACTTTTTCGTCAAGATTATAACATACCCATTGATTTAAAACATGTGCATCTTAAGAACACTTTAGTAATCCGTCATCTAATGTATTAAGACCGGATTAATTCACCAATGTACTTTCCTTATTCCCTCGGCAGATGAGACACGTGGCACCCGCCCATGATATCGCGATCAACTAAAGCATTGTGGTGGGGTCATCGCAGGATGGTGGGAAGCGGCTAAGATCAAACGACAGTTGATCAACGATCGCATGAATTTTATCCCTCTGCAAAATAAAACATTTATTAAAAGGACAAGGGGACATCACTAGGCGGACGGTAAACAATGACATAAGTTGTTTTTAAATGATGAAACACAAAGCCAACCAAGACTTAGGAAAATAAAACCCCACTGAGGAATTAAAGTATTAAGACCAAAGGGACCCAACCTAGACAAAACGATACGACATAAGTCATTTTAAAACCCTTCAAAAAGGTAACAGTTAAAAAGATCCCAACCAAGGCGTAAAATAAACATAAGGGTTTTACATGAAAATAAAGCCCAAAAACCCCAACCCTAGGAAAAATTCTGACACCATGAAAGACCAATAACATAATGGGCAGGAGCACCTTGGCTTAACTCCATTTTGTTTGTCATCAATTTTGGCTTGTACCTGATCTTAGCCAAATCAGGGTATCAGTGTGTTTGCTTTGGACCTTAGAAGGTCTTGTTTGTGTGATGAGTTAGTCACTAGGACTAAAGTCATCTTAGATTACTCATTGTTGTTAAATTTTGCTTTATTTTAGCTTTGGACAGCTTATGTTAGAATGTAAGCATTAAATGTGTGTTAATCACATCTAAGTTGTTAAAAGATGCCTAGAGGCAGTTAGGGAAGTTGTTGGCTCGGAATCAAGGAGTTGGAGATCCTAAAATGCAGGATGATGGAAAGAGTTGCAAGAATGTTGCAAAATTGCATGACAACATTGTTTGGTTGCATGCAACTTAGTAGTTGTCTTGGATTCCCTAAAAATCAGGAGCATGGAGTCGAGCAACTTTCCTTGAATGATGGAAAAGGCATCTAAGGAGAGGTGATGGCTCGTAGAGAGCAGTTAGACAGATTGTAATCAAGTTTTGGCTTTGTGTGAATAAGAGAAATTCTGCATTTTCTGTGTTTTTACCGATGTGTTTTGCAAAACAGAGCTATCATAGGCGTTGTAAATACTGATTCAGCACTGTAACAGTGTTCTTAGAATAGTTTTAAGTATATTTCATTTTGTAATCAAGTTGCTTTGAGTAGATTTAGTGTTTGAATCCATAGTCTAGAGTCTAGAGGGTTTTGAATTGTAGTTTTGAGCAGTCAGTCTTCTCATGGCTCCCCCATAAGATCTAACAACGGGATCTCCCTGAAATTAGATTGAAATGACAGGGGAGCCATTTACTTGTAAATATTTAGTAGTAAGAAACATAGGGAATGGAGCTAAGACTATAAAACTCAAACCCTAGGCGAGCTAGGACTGCCCGGTTAGGAGTTTGAGAGAGGAAAAGTGAGAAACTTAGGCAGGGGAAGAGACCACTGTACGGAATCCGTACGGTTTCAGGTAGGGTTAGACAAGATCTTCACATGACAAAAGGATTGAAGCTTCAATCAATCCATTAGCAGTAGTTTTGAAGGAGGAAGCAGTGAAACCCTAGGAAATAGGTCAATTAGCCCATTCTACCCTAGATTATAGGAATCCACTGTACGGATGATACAGAGGCCTGACACCCTGTGAAACATTTAAAGGCCTGAAAAGGGTGTCTAGAAATGAAGTTTGTTTGATAGGTTGTTTGGCAAGTTTAAACAAGAAAAGCCAAAAACTGACTGGTAAGGGCTACAAGGAGATAGGCCTCACCAAGGCAAGTTCTTGAAAACGGGTAATTTGAAGATTGAGCACCAAGAAAGATGGACCTATTTGGATGTGAGATGCATGTTGACAGTCTCTCCAACTCCCCTACAAGCAATTCAAGTTTGGTATTGAAGTTGGCACTTAGATCCTTCTAGGTGTTGGAAGAAGATAGCAAATTCAAGTGGTGTTTGTCTTCCAAAGGTAAAGCACAAGTGGAAAACTCTTTGAGAAGAGTTGGATCAGGGCTTGGTTAATCACCCAAGCTCAACAAGAACCCATTGGAGTCAGGTTCCAGGAAGGAGACAGTGAGAAGGTCTTCTAGGAGTTGTGCAAGCAACCTTTGGTTTCTACCTTACACCACATAAGGCGGGTAGGAATGGAACACAAGGAGCAAAAAATTTGAAGTTCCATCACCCTCCTCTCTCTCTACCTCTCCCTACCTCCCTCCCTCCCTGTCTCCCCCTATCTATTTGTAACTCTCCCTCTCTTTCTCTTCCCATATTTCCCTCTCTCTATATCTCCCTCTCCTCATCTCTATTTTAATATCCCTAGAACCCTCCCTATCTTGGAAGGTAAATATTATAAATTGATCATTTTTCGTTACTAAAAGTACCTCTAATGTAGAAAAATTCACAACTTCTGACCAAAAATGGTCTTCATCGTACATACACCCCTGGATGACCTTCCATCCACATCCAAAAACCTACCTTCTATGTTCCATTACAAGATCACTAACAAAGGTTATGGAGAGTATGAAGTTAAATATACTTTCAATGTGAGTAAACTTACCCTTTCACCTAAAATTCATGTCAAACCCATCAAGAACAAGAAAAAAACTCATGTGTCTCATTAGTTGGGTATAAATTCTTTCACCAAATCAAGTTATCTTATAGATGATGAATTTTATAGCTCAAGCAACTCTTAGCTATGTAATGATGGTTTGGCATCTTACTTTAGAAGTAGTGACTATCCTAAGGAAAATATGACATCTCAAGCCATGATCTATAAAGGTAAGGGGCTAGGCCTTCATAAACAAGGGATTCTATAAGAACCTATATAGGTGTGAACATGAAATACAATCAAATTAAAATTATGCTAAGAATCAACTAAGAAACTAAGCTATTAACCTAATTAGATCATATTCCCAATGAAATTATCACAAATATTAACTAGGAAACCATTAAACATGAAATAACAAGCAATTATAAATTGAAATCCTAATCAACATAAGCAAACCTCATCCCATTGGGGGATTAGTGTTGAATTGATGTGGAGTGCTCAACCCTTTCCTAATCCCACTGTTGAAGCAAAAATTTGATGACCTATGATGGTGAAATTGATGGAAATGGACAAACGCTCTCAAAAGTGAATATGAAATTGGCTATAGTATGATTACTCAAATACTTTGTGGATGAAATTATCACAAAAATGAGGACTATTTATAGGCTCTTTGGTTGAATCAATGGCTAGGATTGAATTAGCTAATCAAGGGATAGAATTCAAAGATGAGAGATGACATGGATCAAAGATCAAATCCATGGATGAGATTGAATATTGACATGGATCAATGATTCTAATCAAGGGCTCAAATTGTTTGAGATAATTGCAATCCCATGATTTTAGGGGGATGGAGAAGATATTTCCATTTGGAGGGAAATGCTTGAATTCAAATTAGAGGAATATTTCATGAGAATATTCTTTCAATGATTGGAGGAATTAGAAGATATTATTCAATTAAATATGCAAGAGGAGATAATTTAATATTTAATTAAACAATTAAGAACATTTACATAAAGAGTGGGATTTATGACACTTAATTAAACAATTAATATTATTTAATAAAATGAGATGAATTAAGGAATTTTATTAAACAATTTGCATTATTTAATCAAATAGGATTAAAATTAGCATGAAAGGGGTGAATTAATCAAACAATATTAATTACTTGATTAACAGAAGAAAATGATGAATTTAATTAAACAATTAGGATTTTTTAACTAAATAGATGAGAACGATCGAATTAGGGTAGAAATGATGTTAGTAAATGAAATCAAATGCGTGATACTGTTCATGACAATTTTAAGTGTCTACAATAGGTATACAAATACAAGATCGAAGGCTTTAAGATACATGTCTATGGACGAGCGATCCAAGAATCTTAGTGATGCTTCCACGATTTACGAGTAAACTTCATATAACATCAAAACTAATTCCTCTTATAGTCTTCATGGTGATCTTGTCACTACCAACCTTTTCAATGACACCATTGATCTCAACATTAATCTTCATCTTCAATACTCTAAATTTCTTAATTGAAACCAATAAGATGACATACTAATGGATTTTATTTATATTAGGAAAATGATGTTGTGCACCTTCCACGAGAACTAAATATTTTAATTATGTAAAATAAATGTTTGCTTGTAGTACATCTAGGTGATGTGTTTAGCCATATCAAATATTTATTTAGGTCCACTTGTAAAGTTGTATGTAACATTGGATTAGTTATTTTATGTGCGAAAAACACAAAACAATTAGTTATTATTTGGAAAAATATTTAATATTGTGAAAACTTAGTATCAAAAAGTAAATGAGGGGTTAATGGTTTTGTGTACTCATAGTTTTGAGGCACATGGTTTTATCTTAGCACTTGGTTGTATTTGAGTGAGCTTGAATCTATAAAATCAAGCACATGTTTAGTGGTTAAAGTTGGTTGGGAGAGAGGGTTTTCATTGTATTGAGTTTCTCTTGTGAGTGCATATGTGAAGCATGGTATGGGATGTGTGGTTACATGCTTAGACACATGCAGAGTGCATTGAAGGAGCTTGATGGTTTAGAAGTATTCATGGAAACTTTGTAAGTGCATTGTAATGTTTTATTGTTGAATAATACATAGAGTGTGGATACTTTTAGATGTTGGGTTTTTACCAAGGTATATTTGAAACATAGAAAAATGTAAATATGTGTGTGATGGATGTGATCTAGAGGTTCAAACACACTTACACTTTCCCTGAATTCATTAGAAAAAGAGATCTCCCAAGGATGTGATTGAATTTCAACCTTGAGGGGAGTCAACCGTGTGTGGAAGGTTTGTTGTTTTCTTATGAAAAAAATGATTAATTGGTACTTTTGGGAGATTATTTAAAATGCATTAACAAAGTGAAATGTATGATCTAACACTTGAAATGTATATTTTTTTTTATAACATAAATGGAAACAATAGTTTATAGGCAAATCTGAGAAGGGTAAAATGGTGTATACCTGCCCAGAAAAGTGGGTTTTAGGGTCTGTAGCAAGACTCATTCACCCAAGGGTAAATGGGTCTTTGCACAGGGATTTTCCTTAACTTTAGGGATCCTCTAGTGCAATATCTAAGCTTCTATTTTCCCTAGGTTTCACTATTGAAAACCAAAAGTAATTTATGAATCTGAGTTTCTGTGTCTTGACAACAAAGATGACAATTTTGACAACTTTGCAAAATTGCTAGATTGATCAATATTTAGTCCTTCACCTATAAATCTGCACATACAAAGAGAGGAGAAAAATGTGTTTTTGGGTGAATAGGGTTTTGCCTTAGTCAAACCGTGGTTTGGTAATTAAACCTTATTGATAAAATAATAATAAATGGAAGGAATTGATGAATGAACAAAGCTATGTCATAACTCACCAAACCCTTAATGACAACCTTTAGAGAATTGAAGTCTAATACATCTCTCTAAGGATTGGATCTTGCATGAATTGGCTTAATATATTGCTTGATTCAAGATGCTTGAATGCTTAAAACCTACATCACAATGTTAGCTCCAAAACATGACATGAATATGCATCAACTTTGGCATGATGATATGATCTTGATTGTTGTTGTAGATGACTGATAAATCTGCTCTTCAATGCTCTTGACAATAATATTTGCTTTTGTGAAGTTCACCTCTAGATTGTTCTTAATTATTAGATTTGAATTGATAAAATAACTATATTTATAGGCGTTTATCTAATTTCCTGAAAAATTAGATACCACAAGCCAATATTTGAAACATGAATTTGAATCATTAAAATGCTTCCAAAAATATATTAAAAACTGGGTCTTATGACTTAAAGGGGACCCATTCACCCTTGGGTGAATGGGTACTAAGACCTAAATCTAGGACAAACAATTTCCAAGGTGCTTAAATTAATGTTGGAAATTGTTTAATATAGGTTTCCATTTCGGAAAACAAGAATAATAAGGCTTTGGAATGCATAATTTGGTTAATTAGAAGCTTAATTAAGTCCAATTAATTAAGGGACCCAAACATGGTGTGAAATTGTAAAGGTGTACAATTTTCTACACTATAATATCTTGTATTATATTGTGGCTTGTCTATTCAATATCTATATTATGTTTACTTTGTAACCTTACATGCATGTTTTTCTCTTCTAGGGTTATGTAGGAAATGAATTAAAAAATTATAGGTATTATGCATTAATTTCCCAATATTTTACAATGACAAAGTGATAGTTGGAATTATAAGGCTTCGAGATGGAATCCCATGACAATATTATAAATGGAGCAAGAAGATTTCATTAATCACAAAAAAATAAAAAATAAAAGTGAAGTCCCCTAGTGAAAACCTCTTTTAGGCACTATTAGCCCAAAAAAGTTAAAATCAAGAAAATAAAGATAAGTATATTAGTGAAAACCTCTCCAAGGTGTTAATAGATGAGGAAGTCAACCTTCCTCCTACACCAAAATAATTACAAAATTATTTTAAATTATATTTTGAAGATACCATTGTTTTTAATTAAGGTAAGCAAGAAACCAAGGTCTTGAGCCCTATACAAAACAATCCCCAATGGCCTAGCAAAACCATACCAAAAGAGGTCAAGAACAACACATGATCAACACATTAATTCAATATATAAAATTATTAGATTTAAACTTCAACATAAAAATACAAAAAAACTCAAGGGGTGAGGAATCCCTAATATTCTAAGAGAAAGTTAAACATTAAATCCTCATAATTTTCATAATTATCAATATTTTTCCCATGCTTTTTTAGATTCATCCCATGTATGGTCAAAAGGGTCATGGTCAACCTATGCATGACCATAGTGCTGAACTTTGTCATGAATCCCATTTTTCTCCATCTCCTTGAGCTTAGATTTTAGTTTCTCCACCTCCAACACTGTTTGCAAGAAACTATAACAATTATGTTGTTCAGTGGTAGGGGCATTGGGAGTTTCCTCACTCACAATATAGCTGGGGGGCTTTAAGGAGATCCTTTATTTCTATGTTGGGGTTTCAATTACATCCTCAGTATCGGGTTCAAATTCAGGAGCATTCATCTCATTGAACAAATTATTACCTTTGAACCACAAAGGAGAAGACTCCAAGGAACTATTAGAAAAATTACCCTCTTCCATAGAAGTGTTTTCTTCTTGTAGGGAGTCACTTGAAATATTAATTTCCTTCATATTGATCTATTAGATCGCATCCAATCTTGTTGACCTTCTCACAATTTTACCCTCAATGTCTTGTATCTTAGCCTTCCACGTGTTTTTCTAGTCCAAACTTTGGGAATGCTTCTTAAAAGGAGTATAGGGGCAGTGCCAACAAAATGTCATTGCCCCTCCATAAAATTTTCCTCTACAAAAACCTTAGGGACTTTAGAATTTTTATATTTCTCATTGATAGACTATCCTTCAAGCTTTCTCTTCATAGCCCCCTTATTCAGGTTTTCACTTATTTGGAGAGAAAAGTTTAAGAGAACAAATCCTGACTGCTACATCTTCCTGAGACTTAGTGTTCAAGTCAAGGTTATCGAAAGGGGGAGGACTAATATGCATAGGAACATTGGTTTAGGATTTGGTGGGTCATTTTGCCACCTTGTTATCCTTGAAAGGGAGTTGAGATGAGAGCCCAGTGAAAGTGAGGGGCTTTTTATTTTTATTTGCAGGCAAGCCAAGCTGAGGAATATTCATAAGGCTAACCATAATAGGTTTAACAAGGCTGAGAGAAAGGTGAAACTAAATAAGGAACATGATGAGACCTTTGTGTAAAGGAACCACTAACTTACTAGGGTTTTTGGAATTTAAGTCCCTGGCTTCCATGATGAAATTTTCTAATGAAGAAAAGAGAAAAATGAGAAACTTATAAGGATTTTGTGCCTAAGGTGATTTAACAAAGAAAAATTATAATGGTAGTAGAATTTAAATCTCCCTTCAAGGGTGAAATATTTAATTAGGACTTGACATACCTAATCTCATGGCTCTGATACCTTTTGGTGAACAAATCCAATTCGGTATTCGGCTAGCTCCTCCCCCTTTTAAATAATTTGTCCATGCTTTCAATGTTATGGTTTTTTCGCTTCACACTTATTTTCCCTTTGCAACTCATTTTAGTAGCCTTGCTAATAATATCCTCATTCACTTTGAAGCTAATACCTCCCACTTGGACCCACCTCTAGTCCTATTGTGCCTTCACACTCATGCCCCTTTTTTCCTTTGGCAAAATGGGGACCCCCTCTCTTTCATTTTGCATGCCTTCATTTCCCTTCCTCCTTTCTTTTTTCCTTCTTCTTCCCTTTCCTTTCCTTTGTTTTCTTATATCTTTCATTTTCTTTCGAGCTTAAGGGTTTCAAACTTTTGAAGAAGGGCATACATTCCTTATCGGGCCCGAACCCAACCCCCTTTTTTCATCTTTTTGTTTTATCTCTTATCGAACTTCACAGATCAGAGTTTTATCTTACTACATACCTGACCCTGACTCCTAGTGGTGGCTCCTCATTTCACGTGCACATCACATCAAGTCTTTTCACTCAAATGTGCTGACACTAGAATTTATTGGGTCGGTGCTAGAATTAAATGCATCAATACCTGAGTTTAACACACCATTAATGCAAGGTATGGGGGTTATTAGGTTAAGTTATGCATCATTTTATGATTACTCATCTAATAATTTATGTCTCAAAGCTCTGCAACTTTCTTAGTTCCCTTTCTTGCCCATCAAAATTGCAATTGTTAATACTAGTTGCCCAGGTCCTTTTGCTCATTTGCGTGTGGGATTGTGTGATTGGTTTGAGGTCAATGTTGCTCACGTATGTTTTCTCATGTGGTGTTTTTTGGGTTCCATTCATGATTTTTTTCTCTACGTTTTCTTGTGGTTTTGGTTTCTTGTGCCTTTCCCTTTCATTTTCTCACGCATTATCATGGGTTACTAATAATTTTTTCCTTTATCTAGTCATTTGAAATTGCTTCCTCATTCAAATGCGTGATAATATGTGTGTTCAAGTTTTGGTTGTTTGTGTTTGCTTCATTTTTTCTTTGTTTTCATTTCCTTGATCTGGTTTTGAGCATTCCCATGTTTGTTTTTTTGTGTGCATTTTTTCCTTTTTGTTCTTGCAATTTTTTGCTTTGTTTCCCCACTAGATCATGTGCCTTTTTGGTGTGTTGTTCGAAGTTGTTTATGACATCATTTCCAGGCCTTTGGCCTTGATATCCTGAGGTTTCCGTCCATTTTAATTTGGTATGATTGAAAATTGGAACCTATCAGGTTTTGGGCATCGTGAGGTCTACTTACTCGATACATGAAAACATCTGAGAGATGAAAGGTAAAATTTTGATCTCCGACACTCAATCCAGCCTTTATGACTTAATGAAATCTTGTTACGACCTTCAGGTTTTGGCCATCAAAGATATGTCTTACCACCTTTCTTATAGAGGTGAAAGATGTAAGGGGTATCCTCGATCTCCGACCCCAATGATGCACACAAACACTTAGCAAAAATCTTTGTTTTCAAGGTGTGATTTCAAACTTTAGGTGTCACATGTACCGTTTACATGCTTCCTTATTGAGGTAGGAATTATGATAAAATCCTAACCTCTGATGTCTGAAATGATGATTAATTTCCTTCATTAAAATGATATAATTGATAAACATGCCTTTATTAAATCTCTTTTACTCCAAGTTAGGTAGGCAAAATGCAAATTGAGTTTTGAGTTGCGGAGCTTTGACTTAGAAATGCTTAAAAATTGTAGTAACCCATAAAAGAGACCTTTGATCCCTAATCTCCAAAACATACTTCATACATACCCCTTAAGTTTGAAGAAAGCCTTATAGTAAAAGGTAATGCGTACCTCCAAACCATGATCCCCAAAATGAATATTGGACTTCGCAAGTCAGGCTTACCTCTTAAGTCTAAATGAAAATCTCAAATAAGAGGTAAAACGAAGGCCTGAACCCCAAACCTCGAAATGCCTTTCAAATTTCACATGTTGAGAATATCGCTTGAGGAAAGAACATGGTTACGAGTGTAAGAGATAGAAGGGATCCCCAATCCTCGATATTAGATCAAGCACAATTATAACTTAAGAAGTTCTCATTGCAAGTAAAAGGTATGAGGGATCTTTGATCCCCGATGCTCGAAGAGCTAAATAAAGGGAAAATTGAACTCTTAAGTGCAAGTGTTAATGGTATAAGGTAAGGGGTAAGCCCAAAGGCCGATCCCTGAAACTTTATATAACTTCTTTTTGACAAGTTATGAATTTGAAATTGTAGTGTCAAAAAATGTACTCCTTAATGTTTTCTTACTATGTTTGGGTCCCTTAATAAATCAAACTTATTAAGCCTATAATTGGCCCAATTATGCATTTAAAATCCTAATTAATCATGTTTTCCAAAAGGGAAACTTGTATTAAACAATTGCAAACATTAATTAAATTTCCTTGGAATTGGAGTGTCTTGGATTTAGGTCCTAGGACCCGGTCCTCCTTAAGTTTAGGACCCCAAATTTTAAATGTTTTTGATGGAATTTTTATGATTCAAATTAAATTTACAATTGTCAGTATTTGATGTTTAATTGTTGAGAAATTAGAAAATTACCTATAAATACAAGGTCTTTTTATCATTTCAAATCCTAGAATTTTCAAGAGATCAATTCCTATAGCAAACATTATTGTCAAAGGTAATCAAGAGAAGATTTCTCAGTCATTTGTTGTAGCATTCAAGATCTCAAGCATCATGTCAAAGTTATTTGCATCTATGCATGTTTTTGGAGCTATTGTGATGTAGGTTTCAAGCATTCAAGCATCAAGATCAACATCTAATCAAGACATTTCATGCAAGATCAAGACCTTGGAGAGATGTGTTAGACCTCAGTCCTCTAAGGATCTCCATTCAATGGTTTGGTGAGTTGCAACAAGCTAGTGTTCATTCATCATTCCTTCCATTCATGTTTCATTTCATTTCAAGGTTTAATTACCAAAATGGGGTTTGACCAAAGAAAACCCTTATTCACCAAAAAAAATAAAAAAATCTCCTCTTTGTGTTTATAGATTTGCAGGTGAAGAAGTATTGAAGATTGATCAAAAGTGCAATTTTGTAAAGTTTTCATCAAAGTTGTCAAGCCACTAAAACTCACGTGTAGAATTTATTTCCAAATTTTTGACTGTGAGATCTAGAGAAATCAAGAGTGCATACTTAGGGGCAAAGGAATACTAAAAAAAAAATTGGATCCTTGTAGCAAGACCCATTTTCCCTAGGGTGAATCTGTCCCAGGAGGACACTCAGCAGGAGCTTTTGGTGACGTGCATAAATTATTACTCATCTTGGATCTGCTGAAATTTAATTGTTCTTGTTTTTGTTGTGCTTTAAATTGATGATTCAATTCTTACATTACATAATTAGATTCATTTATATTTTTTAATTTATCTCCCAAAAGTGCATTTCAGGCTGATTTACTCTATCCTCAATCATAAGGAAAATAATAAGATCTCCATTAAGGTTGACTCACCTAAGGGTTGAAAGTCAATCTCACCCTAGGGGATCTCTTTTTCCTGATGAAATAGGGAAGATAGGTGCATACCCCCATTTCACATCTCATTTTGATAAACCCTATTTCCAATAATTTCAAAAATAAAAAGATGTATATTGTCTAACATGGCTTGTTTTGCAGGGTTTATCTTCTTAGTATATATGAAAATATTAATATATGGCATTGATGCTTGCAGAAGATATGCCACCAAAAGATTGTGAATAAATTAAATACCAATCCAAAGGTTATCATCCACCTTCAAAGATGTTCTCTCTATACAACAAGATTAGAGATACAAACTTTGGCCACGTCAACATAGATGAATTCAAACAAAGAATCGATGATAGTGGTGCTAGGAATCCAATGGCTAGGGCTCTTGCAACATCAAGGTTAGTGGAACCTACTACTTTTCTGGTTACCATTCAGTCCCCAGAGTTATTTCTCACTTATGATCTTCATTACAACCATAAGAATTGAAAGGTCAAGGGGGGAAATTGGGAAACTGTGTTGGATATAAACCCAGAGATGATAGAGAAAATATTTATAATTCCTACCCATTTTGAGTATGAGGCAGTGGACATGAAGAAGGTAGTCAACTATTTTGATGAACATCTGATTGATAATTTGAACTACATAAATAGAAATCTGTTAGAAAAACCAAGGAAGGTGGATGCTAAAATACCAAAGGTGCAACATAGATGTGACTATAAAGAAGATGTTAAAGACCTAATTGTGTTGTTGAGCCGAGTCTTTGGGTACCAACATGCAAGGGAATTTTGCCCATGGATGGTGAGGTTCATTAAGATTATCAATTCTCCCAATAAGCAAAAAATTGACTGGTCTTTTCTTATAAGTGATACCATTCATGAGAAATTAAGCAATGTCCTCTCAAATCATAAGTTCTATATGACATCTTACTTGGTCCACTTGATGTCTTCACAACCTTAATTTCTTAGACTTACTGGAATTGGTACCTTTGAGCTTGGAGAAGAGATAATATATCAACACTATCCTCAGCTAGAATTGGAAGTAAGTTTTTGTAATTTTGGTGTTGTGAATGATAATTTTTTTTATATAGTAATCAGAGGGTTGGAGGGAGATTTCTCTAGGAGAATCTCCAATAAGGCAATGGAGGTGATAAAAGAAAGGAGATAATGGTATATCCAGCATAAAACATTTACCTACATCAAATTAGTTGGTTTCCATAAAATGCCATACAAACTCCCTAGATATCCTTCAGATAAACTACTTTGGTTGGAGGTTTGTAGAAAAGTAACAAAAGTTTAGAAACTCATCGCCAGAAAACATAAACATGGGTATGGCTTTCCCATCAAAATAAGAGTATACTCCTGTGAAAACACATAGAATGTTATGGGTACAAAGATTGAGATGGACAAATATAATTTTTCTCTATACAATGATGCCTAGGGGAGATTTTATCCCATTGGTAAAATTAGCAAAGTGATGGGTGTGTATTTCATTCATGAGCCCAAGCTTGAAGATCATTAGGCCAATTTTGAAGAATAATTTGAAGTTAGAATGAAGAATTACTGTTCATTGATAGTATTTTTTATGAGGCATTGTACATAGGTCTGGATTTCTAAGGAACAAAAGGAAGATGGAAAGGTTCTTGATCCTGCTTATTCAGGTCAAAGAATTTATGATCAACTATTTTTCAATGTGGATTGCTCAATTCAAGAAAATGATGACATCAAGATTAGAACACCGGGTGTGGTGGATCATTCTCTCTAGTGGTTGAGAAGGCCTTTTGTTGATGTGTTTTTTATGCACTTCTCAACACAAGTAATGCATAGGTGCACTACCTCTCTTGAAAGAAAATCTTCCACAATCAGATTGCAGAACACTATCCCAAGGTCTCTCGGGTGTCAGGTCTTAATAATGCTTGGAATATCTTAGTTGTTTCATGTGATTTGTTGGAATCATAAGGCAGACTTACGGATGAGTTACAAAGCGTGGGAAGTTGGATCTGAAAATAGAGTTCTTATGATGGGAGAGTTGCTATGCGTTTGTTGTAGGTTCAAACATCAGTCTTGAATTCCATTTCATCATTGGATTTGGCTTTACAATGTGCAATGAACCTTAGCACAGGTCACTCATTAAAAAAAGAGGAAAAAGAGCAGGGAAAAGAGAAGATTCATGGACCTGAAACTACGAATGAACAGTGATCATGGTGACTGCTACAGTAGACAAACTCCTTAAAACTAAGTTTTGCTTGACCAAGAGAACCTACAGCTACACAAAACTAGTGCAATCTTCTAAGGACTGCAGATTTTTAGATTACACACACACATCATGCACATGTAATTGAACTAAGTTGCAACAATGAAGTAGAGAGCTCAAACTAGCTTTGCAAAGTGACTCATATTCAATGAACCACAAAAACATGAGTTGGAAATTCATCAAATACTGAAACAACAATCACCATCACCACTTCCATTCAAGAAACTAACACCTAAACTAATAGGGAAGTTGAACCATGCATGCATAAAGAGAAAACTCAAAAGGAACACCCATAAATCATGCAATGCTGTTTTCTATTGTTGTAGAATGTCTTTACATCAGTTCTCCAACCCTTTACAAATGAGGGGCAAGCCCCTATTTATAGTTTTCCAAAGCCCAAATGAATGGCTAGGATTGAATTACATTGTGTGGCCCAGATTTGATTACATTAGGGTTTCACCTACCCCCATTAGGGTTTCCCTGTTTTATCATCTAGTGACCCTGACACTGTAGCAGTTTTGTCATTTAGCTGATTTCCTTTTTACTGTAGCTGAAACTGCCTGAAATCTACCTTCTTACTTGATGTGTTTGCAGTGTTCTTCATTGGATCAAACGAGCCCGTCGACGATTGGCATCAATTGATTGGTTGCCCCTGATTTGGGCAGACAACTCCCTTATGCTCTCTTCAAGACCACCCCCTTGCATTTTTGTCATTGACTTCCTTGGCACAGGCCTTCTTCTAATGCCAGCTCTGTTGATGGGTGCTATGAGGAAAGGTGAACATGAAATGAATGGTGACAGGAGTGATGCACTTTTCCTTGTTCAACTTTCTCAATGGGTCTCTTGACGGACCCGTAGTAGGCTCCTTGAATCCTGCGTACATGAAGTGTCATAAGTGATTTCATACAAAAATCAAGGAAAATGTTAGTCAAACCTTGCAAAATCCTTGTTAGATCCATCCATGCATCATCAAAAGATCATAATATTCATATTTGGAGCTCATTTGGACCATAAACATTAATGCGGGCCCAAGAGGGTGGGCAGCGAATGGGGGACAACAATCTGGAAGGGAAGTTCTCAGACCTCACAAAACTTAGAAAAACCAAGATTTTTAATTACAGTGCATGGAAAAAGGGGAAGGAAGAGCGCCAAGACAAACTTCCTCAAGATTGGACTCGTTTAAAAAAGCGAAAGCTTGGAAGGGGAAAGTCGGAGGGTCACCACCCTTTGAAATGGCAATGAGCATACGACAACTCAGAAGGAAAGTCTCAGACGACGATGGAGGGGCGGAGTTCTAGAGGCCAAGTCGCCAGGGGCCAGATGTTCAAAATGGCCACGGAGGGACGGTGTCCCAGAAATGACCACAAAGGGACTGGGTTCCGGAGGCCGGGTTGCCAGAGGTCGACAGATGTTCAAAATGGCCAAGGAGGGGCAGAGTCCCAAAAACGGCCATAAAGGGGCTGGGTTCCGGAGGCCGGGTCGCCGGGGGCTGACAAATATTCAAAACAACCAAAGAGGGACGAAGTTCCGGAAGGAAATTTCTAAAACCCCTGAAACTTAACGAAACGTTGGCAGTTCACTTAGGCACCACAAAAACATCTCAAATCTACAAGAAACTTGTCCCCAAAGTAAAAAATGTAGAATGCGGACCGCTGGGGGTCCATGAAAGTTCAAAATAGCCAAAGAGGGACGAATTTCCAGAAACAGCCACAGAGGGGCCGGGTTTCGGAGGCCGAGTCACCGAGGGCTAGTGGATGTTCACCCCTGAAACTTAACAAAATGTTGGCAGTTCACTTAGGCACCACAAAAACATCTCAAATCCACAAGAAACTTATCCCCAAAGTCAAAAATGTAGAAGAAAGTGAAACGAGCGATCAGGGACCAAGTCAGTAGGAACAAGACAAAAGGAAAAAAAAGGGAAGGGCGACTTTGTTTCTCCCTGGATTTGAATACCCCAATTAAGTGAATTTGGTCAGGGAAATTTGATCGTTTGAAGGAGCATGACCAATTTGGGCTTGAAAAATGAGGCACGCAAAATAAGACAAGAGCAAAGTAGCCTATCGAGAGAGAAAAGAGGAGGCCCCTGCCCACAGCGAGGTGTGTGTGCAAAACATGCACAAAAAATGGTGATGTTGATGGTGTTTTATGCACAGCAACAACTCAGACAGAATGCAATATTCTATCTCTCTTGAAAGGTAATCCTCAATAATAAATTACTAAAAATCACCCCAAGGTCTCTCGGGTGTTAGGTCATAACAATGCATAAAACAACTCAGATAAAATGTGAAATGCTGATAATCACAATCGGACCTTACTACAAGCAAACTGTATCTTTCAATTTATCAGGTTTGACAATATGATGATCTTAAATCCTGAATCTAACCGAATAATAAAGAAATAGCAAAAGATAGGGATGCAAGGAAGTGATAAGATCTAAACTACTGAGAGGACAAACAATGTAAATAACATATATTTGGAATGGACCTATCCCAAATAACTAGTTCTCATTTCAACCCACAAAGCAATCTTACAAGAACGGTGCAATCTTCTGAGGAATACAGATTTTCAAATCATAGACATGCATCTATAATCAAACTTAAGCACATTGAATATACGGTCCAGGTTGACTTCACCAGCCTACTACAATCAGATAGTTACTGGGAGTATAGACCAGAGATAGCTACAAACATTCCAAATATGAAATCATAAACATCATTTATCCAACTGAAACTAATCTATTTCCGAATACTAAACCCTAAATCTTCAAGCAATTTAAAAGATGGAACAATAAGAACCATGCACGATGAAATAACACAAAGGATTCCACCAGGAAAACCACAATGTCTCCAATTGTATTAGTCACCAAAATCTGCAACAATTCAACTGTTCTGATACAGTATTTGCTTCAAGAAGAGACTAAGAAATTCTAACTATTGCTCTTGCTTATCTCTATTACTGCTTAGCTAACCAATGTCTAACCTTACAATGAGGCAAGAATGCCCATTAATAGCAAATCCCCCCCAAGACATGTCGGCCCAGCCAAACATTTTACAAAATAATAAAACCGCCAAAACAGGTCAGCCAAGGAAAAATGAACTAAGGCACACATTAAATGCCATCATCCAAGTCGGCTCTGACACAGTCCCCAAGGAAGTCCGGTCCAATGCATGCCCCATAGTAATAGGGAAGCACAAATCTCGAAACGAGCATTAACTGCTACTCCCTTTATCCTTTTTCTGTCCAGATGACCCTTGGACCTTCAAAAATACCCCGTCCAACTCAGCAATAGGTGGCAATGGAAAAACCCTAAGTCAGCATTTAATGGAGTCTGCTTCCTCCTTGGACCGTTCAACAATCTTGTTCCAATCCTCCCTGTTGGCCAAATATTTATTTGTCACCGCCATGTAGGTAGTTACATCATCAAGTAGGTGGTCGGTGACAGATCCATCAAAATCCGGGGCATAAATTTCATGCCACCATTCCTTCAATTGCTCCAAGCTCAGATATTTGGGAGCCATCTTCTTCCTTCCTGTCATTATCTCAAAGAAGGTGATGCACCCGTCATAGACTGCAGTGAGCTCACCTTCAATTGATTTCTTTCGTTTCTGTATCTTCTTTTGAGCCTTCTGCCTGAGTTGCAGTGCCTCGAACCATTCCCACGGCTCATCCAACCTGGAGGAAGTAAGGATTCCATCCCTAGCTAATTGTTCCCTACCATGTCCCAGGATAACTTTCGATTTCTGCAACAGGAGGTCTACATCATCCCTATCCTGAGACAGGATATGCTCTAACAATTCCTTAGCCCGGACTGCATCCTTTCCCACAGATAGGATTTCCTTGATAGCATCATCCCCTTTCGTCTGGACATCCATCAGCCA
Source organism: Sequoia sempervirens (assembly GCA_007258455.2). NCBI lineage: Eukaryota > Viridiplantae > Streptophyta > Pinopsida > Cupressales > Cupressaceae > Sequoia > Sequoia sempervirens. Next base: position 15,840,455 of record VDFB02292527.1, on the reverse strand, counting down.
ATCAGTAGCAGCTTGAGCGGAGGCCTTCATCTTTTCAATCCCGGAGATTGTCTCCTTAGGCAGAAAACCCGAAGTAGCAGAAGAAGAAGGGTGGAGAGACTGCAGAGGCCTCATTACCTCTTCCAAACACTTTCTTAACCTTTCATTTCTCTCTTCAGCTCTCGTTTGGTCTGAGTCTCCTTCTTTAATCTGTCAACAATGACTGCACTAGACCCCTCAAATTCCTCAATATCCTACTCTAGGGAGGCCGGCCCAAGGTTAATAGTTTGGACATTATAGTCCTGGCCTGTAACATCATCTCTTGTTTTATCCGCGGCAGGGGTAGCAATGTGAACTACCCTGTTATTCGTTTCATCCCTTTCCACCCGGGAAATCACCTTAGCAGCCTTCTTCTTTTTTCCCTTACCGATCTTAGACAACATCTCATCCCAGTCCAAGGGAGTATCTTCAACAATCACCTGCTTTTTCCGTGCAAGCTCCTTCTCCAACCAATCCGGGGCTACAGGGTCAGTCCGGATTTCTTCTACTCCTATTTCTCCTGGTTCCTCTGTCACCTTCTCTTCTTCTGTGGTTGCCCTATCATCTTTTTTTTCTGGAAGCTATTCACCTTGATTGGCCCCTTCAAGCCCTAACTCCGGAAGCACCAGTGATGGAGTCCTAGCAGGGATACTTTCCTCCGGCTCAGGTGATCCGCGGCCTCTGCCACTTTCCGGGGAGTCCTCATATTGTACCAAAGGAGAAGTGTACCTTTCCTCTTCTTCAGCCTCCAGCTCTACTGCTTCATCGAAGAGTGCTCCTTCCTTGAATGGTTCTGCCTCCCCGCTAGTTTCATGTTCACCAGGATTTTCCGGCTCAAGTATGCTCGGTGGAGGAGAAACAGACCTAGATGGCTCTTCAACTGGTAGCTTTGGGGAAGAGTCCTTCTATTGTGCAACATCTTTGGGAGAGGGAGTTCTTGATTTCCTCATGTATACTTTTGTCTTCTCCCCTCCGGAACTCTCCACATCAACAATGGGAGGTTCATCACTTGAAGCAACTTGACTTTTCTTCATTGTCCTTGTTGTCCTGGCCTTCTTTGGCGGTGGAGGAGCATCTTCCTTTTCCGCTTTCTCCATCTCCTCCTCATCAGAGGATTTGCTGATTGTCAGAGTCTTCCATCTTCTCTTTCCCTTAGGCTTCCTCTTCATTTCAGGCTCGCCTCCCTTAGGACCTCTGACCTTGATTTTGAATGGTGAGGTCTTCACAGACTTCCCTTTGGGGTCATCCTCCCCAGATTCCTCAGAAGTTGACATGGGATTGAGATTTCCCATCAAGTCAAAAGTACAAGTCACCTTTGCACTTTCCAATTCCCAAATCTTATGTTTCACCCAAGAAAGAGTGAACTTCATCACAGGAGCCATTAAGTCCTCCAATTCTGTAATCTCGTCCTCATTCCAATCGATATCCCCGACCGACCTGTCCTTTATGGCTTCATAGGCATGGTCCTGAACCAATTTTCTGTCATCCTCTAGTTGGTTCAGAATCAATTTAACATTGTACTGCCTAATGGCCTCCACAGGTAACCTAGAATATCTTTTCTTCCTCGCCTCAAGGTCATCTTTGATACTGACCCAATAGTCCTCCAAGTCATCTTTGTGCCTATACTCCCGGGTAGCCTTCCTCTGAGCCTCTCTAGTTATATCAAAATTCATTCTTTTCGAATGGAAGGAGAATCCATAAGCTGCCAATTCCTCCCCTGCGGTGTGAGCTGATTGGATAGAAGGGCATATCTCTCCTACACCAATCCCGAGAGGGAAGTCTCCTCTGAAGCCTGTCTTGTGCTTCTCCTTCTTCACCACCGCATCAAATTCACAGATCTGCCTTACAACCTCCAGCAGCACAATGTGGTCAGTGGGATACCGAGGCAACCTGTAAGGAGCAACTGGGCACCCATCAATCCTGAGGTAAGTGAACGTAGGGAACTGGATGAACCATGCTCTGTAGTTCTTGATTAGTCCTTTGGCTCCATCGGATAATCTAAGGTGCTCAACATTCTAAAGTGTCCAGGTGATATGCATTGTAAATGCATCATTGGCCCTCTTGTAATCCTTGTGCCCGAGATGCAACTCCGGATACACCTCATAAATTATATCCTGTCCAATGGTTCCCCTCAGAGTCAAACCTTTGTAGGGATAGGAAATGGCCAGCACATACATAATGTAAGAAGACATAGTGAATTTCTTTGCCTCCAGGACATTTCTCAGTTGTTTGTCAATCTCAGCACTGATGAGCCCTGCCCAGTGATAGTTCGTGCCTTGACTCATCTTGGTGATCACATGGACCATCCAACTCTCTAATACTCCTGCACTTCTCAATCCTGCCACCCTGCTCAGCAATGTAATGGCATCATAGACATCTGACCTGAATTTTACCCTGTGCAGTTGTTTGGGCAACTTCGAATGGTGAGATTTTGGCTTCTCCAGCCATGAGTTGATCATCTGCTGAGCCTTGATTGGCTCATTCTCATAATAAGTCCTGGCAGTGTCAATATTCAAGGCACACACTGAAGGAAGATCTAGCATACTGAAAGCCTGTGCAATGGAGGCCGGACTGAAGTTGGCCAAGACTCTCCCCTCAGTGCTGACCACTCTGTGCGTATCAAAATCGTATTATCGGGCACACTCCAAGATTAATTCATAACACTGCACTGCCGGAGGGAACCCTGCCACATGTACCAATCTGGAACTCATCATCCCCTACCTCAGGGCTGACTGATCCTTCTTGGCCATTCTCTGTTTGAACTCCTCATACCGCCAAGCACCAACATTAGTATCTGATACCTCGGCCCACACAGAAGACACTTTTCTCTCAGGAAGCGGGTTCTTCATGTCCAATCGTAGTCGTTCTGTCTCAGAGATGGATGAAGCCCCTGCGCCACCCTTGGACTTTCCAGCAATCGCCTTGCTTGATTCAGCCTGCACATCAAAAATCGTCATTAGTATTCAATTATTGCTCATATTCCAATCTGAAAGGTTAGCACAAAATCATACAAATCAATCAAAATCTATTGCTAAAAGCTAATCCTTCGAGATCCGGAGAAATCAAATAGTCCGAGAAAATCACGCAAATCGGGAAAATACCGTCGGGGCAGAATTTCAAAAAAATCTGACCCAGACGGATTCCTGCTGTCAACGGATCATTAGTCAAATAAATCATTAGTGCAAATGAAAAATCAAAAGATAATCATTAAATCCACTCATTGGCAACAAGAAATAAACATTAAACAACCGCTCCATTAATCCTATCATCGAAACATTTGAAAAGGACACAATCAGACAGGAAATCCAGAAAAAACCGGATGGAACGGATTTTCGCGGACGACTTAAAATGCGCCGGAAATAACCTCAGTCTACGGAATAAGTCCAAACCGGGAAAATTCGGAAGCGACGAAATTCCGCGATGACCTCGGAAACCCGAAAAATGACCAAACGTGAATCAAAACCCAAACGACCACGGGATTTACCTCTCCTAAGCTCGAATGATCCTAGAACCGACGACAATCAACAAAATTCAAAGCTCAAAGGACCCCAAAGTTCCAGAACTTGCAAAGGACAAATTCCCACATTAAAACGATGATGCCCTAAATCGAATAATCAAATCTCCGCCATTAAAACCAGAGCAAGCTTTAGGGTCTAAGTATCGGCTAAGGATTTACCTAAAGCACTCAAATCTTAGGGAAGTCAACAGGATGCAAGGACAAAACTGTTCAAAACAAATGAAATGTTCGTTCTGGGTCCCAACACCGAAGACAAACCCCAACCTCGCACGATATGGCGGATTCCGCACTAAAAGAACAAGCAACCAAGCCTAGAACTCCGTCTAAAGGATACACATGCAACCACACGGACGAAAAAACTCGCAGGACACGAGTGATAGGGTTTCATCATACAAACGGGTCAAACCCCGACTCTATAAATATGAAATTAAAATCAAGCAAGAGTCGACCCAAATCTAATAATATCCAATTGAAAACCTTCAATCACCATGCAAGCAAAATGGAAGGGTAATGACCACATACCATGGATCAAAGCGGAAGAAATTCGAGCTTGAGAAGGTGACCTTCGCAGCAAACACGCCCAAGCAGCGAAAACACCAACACCGGCACCCAAGCAATCCTCACATGAACAAATTAGGATCGATTCTCAAAACTCAGATAGAAATTTGAAATCGCCAGGGAAAAACAAGGGAGCATTGAAGTTAGAATGGCACTGAAAATGCCCTAAATCCGCCCTTATACCCATCTGAGCGAAGGTACCTCAACCATTAATGCACGACAAGACATCTCTGACAAGTCTGGAAACCCGAGCCCCAAGCGGAATTTCAGAAAATCCCAGAATGCGCGGAAACACGGATTCCACGGAAATGCAGAAACTGGGGAAATGAGGAAGATCGGGATTTTGGCAGAATCCGAGAAAATCCGCTAGGATCGGAAAATCCTGAAGTAAGGCAAAAACCCAGAATCGGAGAATCCTGCCAGAAATGGACAAGGAACCAGGGTCCGGGAAAATCCGCCAGAGCCGGAAAATCTCGGATCCAGGTGAAAACCCAGACCTGGTGAAAAAATCATTTTCAATCAATTCCAACCTCAAGGAAGGGTCAAAGCCAGCAAGACCAACATGTCAAGACCCTAAGATAATAAATCCAATAGAACCAAAGGTCAAAGACACCAAGAAGAGGGTCCTTACTCTAAGTGGGGCGTGTGTGCAAAAACTGCACAACAGGTGACTCACTGGAGAGATGCTCTAGAGCATTTTGATGACAAATTGGAATCACGAACCCAAAATCTCTAGTTTCAACCTTCACACTAGGGAAAACAAACCAGATGCTCAACCAAAGGATCAAAACCACTAGCCATCCCAACCTTCAGTATGCTGAAAATACAAGTGTGTGCAGTTACATTAATTCCCATCCTTTAGTTGTTATAGGAACCCAAGCTCCATCAAGTTAAGCTACATAGTTTATTCTAACTCCAAAAGCATCCAGGACATTGCCTCGTTGTTAGTCAGGCGTCCATAGCCCCGACAAGGTTGTTGTTGTGATTCTCCCAAACATTGCTCTACTGTCGGCCAGGCATCCATAGCCCTGGTAGAGTTGCTCGGATACCCCCGAAAAGTTGAATTTTATCTTTCTTTTAATTTTCAATATTTTCTTTTTTTCTTTCTTTTCTCTTTTCAGCTCTTTTATTTCAACCCGCAAGCATTGAAGCTCATGCTCAGGGCTGAGAATCACAGTGGCGCTAGAGCAGAATTTTAGATTTTTCACTTAACTAGACTTCACAAAAGGCCCTACAGTGACCGTCAAATTCTTAAGATGTGTAAGAGCTATAAGATTTCATAATACGTCAGAGTCAGACTAAACCAACAACTTATCCTCTTTGAATTAAACACCCAGATCACTTGACACTAAGAGAAGACCTTCACCATCCACTCTGAAGAATTGATTAGAGTTTGACAAAGAAATACGTAGAAAAACCCCATGCAATAAGTATGGTTGTTGTGCGCACAGATGTGCCCAACTAAAAATAGAGGGACCTCGAGAAAAACAACAGCAAAGCGAAAGCAAACAACCTACATCAAACCAACTAACCTAAGGAAAGTAGGAAAGTGGAGTATTTACAGGAAACCTACACTACTCAAAATGGGCTATGTACAAAGATATTTACAAAGCACTATGTTCAGGCAGGGCGAGCCGACATTAAAGTTCATTGGATTCCATAATGCATGCACAAGCAAACGGGTAATCGTTATTGTTCTTAACCATGCATATTTATCTTTATACTCAAAAAAAATAAGTTTATCGTCGCAACATTCAAATTTAATCACATCATCATGAAAAATTAGCAATTGAGGAGGCTCGCTGAACCCATGGTTAATCCATAAACATGTTTTCCTTCCCTTGTTACCATAATCAAAATGAAACACGTAGTTGTAAGTATTCGTAGGATTAAGGAAGGATAGAACCTGGATGTCATCATACAGAGGTGGTAGCGTTGGACAGTCGAGAGCAAGCACATAATCATCGACATATGCATTGGCCGCCTCAGGTGGAGGCACCGGGTGATGTAGCATTTCATGCATCAAGCCTGCATAAGGCTGGGAGAATGGGGTAGAAAACACCCTTTCGAATCTTCGTGTGGGATTGTCAACCCCTATCAACTGTTCTTCAAGGAGGTACATCTCATCTTATTGATCTTCTGCAAACCTGGCGTCCACTTGATTGTTGTCCTCAAACAACAGCATGCTATCCCAATTCCTTTCCCAGGTGTCAGCCTTATTTTCATGATGTTCAGTGTCATGGAATGATGCCATACATGAATTTTTCCTAATGCAGCCATTTGAATATGAAGGAGGATCAATAACGATCATGGCGGAAGGACTCCAAGTTGCGTCTTGTAGTCGGTCGGGTACTTCATCTTTGTTGACAGCTATCTCAGCACCTTCGCCTTTGTCTTCTTCTTTTTGTTGTTCATGCATCTCATCATGACGTTCACTCATTTTCCCTTGTTCACTATCGCTATAGATGGAGAAGGAACCCCTCTCCCAATCTAGAGACTCTAGTGCATCACCGTTCGGGGGCTCAAGGAGTATGTCTTCATCACTGCTAACATCTAGGATGTACTCCTCTGCTGCACTGATATACCCTCGCAGAACAACACCTAATGGAAAGAAATCATCAATTGATGACACCTCATCAAGGGGACCAAAGTCTACTATGCAATTTCCCTCCAAGGACTTGGCATAAAGCCTATCATTCATGGTGTGCAAATGCTCTTTGAGAGGAAATTCTTGATGACTAGTGGAAAACATTCCTGTTTGATCTAATTCATCATTCAAAAGTCCAAGAATGTGTTGTTGTCCTTCTTCTATTATTGTCTCAACATCCTCTTGAGGCTTTCCTTTAGCTGAGTCATCACTCGGTTCAGGCTCTTGGTCTTCTACTTTGATTCGGGTAGCAAGTAGAGGAGGTCAGGTGCTTGGTTGCTCCACTTGTCCTCTAACTTTTTTGATAGCCTCTTTGCACAGTTCACATGTGAAGTCCGAGTGCGATGAATGATGAAGTATGCACCAATTGGTAGCAACAACACCTCCAAATCCACTTGACATCTTAGTTTGGACCAATCCTTTGCTAATCTAGAGATGAGTTGGTCATATCTTTCCGCTACTAGGTTCTCATGATCACTTGAAAAAGAAGCTTGATGGTAGACAATCATGGCGAGTGGTTGTTCCCACTCCAAACTTTCATTTTTAGATCCTCGATCATTGTCATTGACAAAGGAGAGGTCTTCTAATCTTATTTCACTTATACCTTCATCATCATTTTCTGCTGCTCCAAGGTTGTCAACCTTTTCTTCTTTCTATTCTTCAGCATCTTCGTTGGTTGTCCCAACATGCACTGTTGCAGACTTTGTTGATTCATCTTCAAATTCCAATGACTCCTCTTCTAGATTAGAGGACTGCTCTTTGCTGATAGAGGAAAGGCTTTCCAACTCCCTTCCAATTGAATTTTCATCACAATGTTCTGCTGTCTTATTGAAATCAACTTCTTCCTTTTCATTTTCAGCTTCAACGTTTGTTGTCCCAACACTAGTTTGTGTTGAATCCCTTGGTTCCTCTTCAATGTGCTCTCCTCCAGATGTTGAAAGCTCTTTGGCCTCATGGGATGACTCGTCCTCCTTGAAAGTTGACTAATCCAACTTGTTTGAACAACCCTTGACCTGAGTGATGACATTGTCACATGATGGACACGTAAATTCTAAATGTGGTGCATTGTGAAATCTACACCAACTTGCCATTAGTACTGTTGACGTGTGTTTTGGCACAACAACATGCAAACAGAGTATTGCTACTATGTTTCTCTTAAAAGAGAAAGGCAACACATGGATGCCTTAGCTCCCAAGGTCTTGGTAGTTGGGTCTCAACTGTGCTGATATTACTCAGTGGTCAATGCAATAGTAATATTCAAGGGAGCTGCAAGTATTGGGCTTCTGGATTGCTCCAAGATCAAACATGAAATAAATCCTATACTAACCAGGGGTTTTAAAGAAATATAAAAAAGATAGACCAGGGTTTTGAAACAAAAAAGAACAATAGTTCATCCAACCTTAACCAGACTTGCTAACTTCAAGGAATTTATAAACTAAAACTGCAGAACAAAATTAACTTGTGACCAACACACAGTTGCATTCATTCACAGTGCTGATTTTAACAACTGATTATAGACTACCATTTAAGCAAAACATAAAATGAGATTTCATTCCTTGAAAGCTTTCAAAATCAAATGATTAACTTAAGATAAATACCGTCCTGGAACACAATATGAAGTAGATTCAAATCTGGTTGCTTCTACTGTGGGTGAGATAGATAAGCAACATTTACAAATCTAGCACAATCACTAGTGTACAAAAAACCTATGTCTTCAAACTGCTTCCATCTACACTAGGAGAACTTTGAAAATACATTACAATCTGTACTAAAATCTAACTGCTAACCAGGAAGGCAAGAGAAGCTCTTATTACTGAAAATCAAGATGCAACTCTATCCCCTTCTGCTAGCTGACTAACTTCTAACAGTTCTAGCTCCAAATAGTTCTCTAAACCTAGAAGTTCTAATCAAGAAGTGCTAACATTAAAAATTCTACCAGTAAAAGTTCTAACCTTTACAAAGAGGCAAGAATTCCATATATACACCCCCTCTTGAGAAGAATGTCAGCCCCTATTTTTAGGGTTTACAAAATATCTGTCTTGTGAGAGAGTTGGCATCCAGATCTTTGACAAAAGTTGATTCTATAATAAATCTGAATCCTTGCTATCTTATGTCGGTCAAGATTGTCTCCTGGAAAGATCTGTAGATATTTTGTAGCTACCGCACTTATTTTTGGCCTCTGTGTCCCTTTTTGGACTCCAGTAGAGCTGCCTTGAGTGCCCCAAAATATCACCATTAATGTTGAGCTACCCCTGTTAGTAGATACCAGCTGTCCATTTGACTCACAACTTTATCTTCTTCCTTCGACGCTCTTTCTCCTCCAGATCTGTTCTTCTGCAAGTTGTCAGTGTAGCTTGGGATAGTCGGTGAGACGTTTCAGCGAGCCATAGAGGTCATACCGATTTCGCAAAGACCATCGGCAAGACTACATCCTTTTGGCAAGACCACACGGTGAAGTCTTTCTCTCAGCGAGCTCAACGTGTCTCACCAAGGGCATAAAACATGTCGGCAAGACCCCATCGGGTCGACAAGACCTTTTGTCAAGATCTCCAAGAAATATCTATGTGCACACGACTTGATCCTGCAAAACAAGGTCTTCGTTAAAACAATACATTAATATCATGCCTTTTACCAAAAAGAAACTTAACTTTGGCGGAGGCGGAACCAAAATTGAAATGGGAACAAACTTCCCCTTTTAAAACCAGCAGAGGCGAGACCAAATTGGGACCGGGAAGCAAAAATTAGACAAGTCCCGGCGAAACCCGGATTGGGAAAAAACATGACCCATAAATGACATCCCTCACCCTCAAAAATAGGCTGGGGCGGGGTCAAAAGAAAATTGAAACCGGGACCAAAGTCGAGATGGGAACAAGCCACGGAAATAAACAACATTTCCAAGCTCATACCCCATCCCTAATTCGCTCCCGCAAAAGAAACCAAACGCGAGGGACAT